>DWCF01000986.1:0-35575 GCA_018230265.1 Delias oraia
TGCCTTAATCACCACGCTTGGCAGGCGGGTTGGTGATCGCAGAACATCTGCTGTACTCGAAAGGGCGCTGCTGCCCAACCCCCGGTGAAGTGTCTCTTAGTCGCCTCTTACGACATCCCATTAGGAACGACTGGGATTGGTACAATTCTGATCCGGTAACCATACGGACAGTGTTTCAACTCCACTATTTCAATTGACTCAATTTCTACTTTTGCAGGATTCAGGAAACATTTACCATTAATTTTCATTTCATTTCATATTAATTTTCAACAGTTTTAACAGTATTTCAATATCTGAGCCTATATGTTTTTATAACATAGATATATCATATAAAAAACATCAACGCGCTGTCTGTGTATTCTGTTTTATTTTAACGTATAATTTTTACATTATTCGTCATTGTTTTTCCTAATCTAACTTATGATTATAATAACACTTCATCAAGTTGATTGCGTTTATTTAAGAAATATACACATCATCATCATCATCTTCAGCCCATTCAAGTCCACTGCTGGACATAGGCCTCTCCCTTGGACTTCCATGAATACCTGTCGGAGGCGACCGGCATCCAGCGTCATCCGCCGACCTTCATAAGGTCGTATGTCCACCTTATCGGTGGACGTCCCAGTTGGATATTAGATATTAATAGAAGATTTAAAAATTAAAAACGAATTATTTAAAAATTGTCGAGGTTCACAATTTTCGTTTTTTAGTACGAGAGCGGTTAGGTAATATGAGATAACGAGATGCACCCAACCACTGAACAAGTGGAACGTACTCCTTACAGATCTAGGCACACATAGACGGTTCACAGCATCCTTTCAAGATATTTTTTTGCAAATAAAAATATTATCTATTTACATGAAGGATGTTATAATATGCGAATTATATTTTATTAAATATTTTTTTTACACAATATACTTCAAAAGTAAAGCAACGAACCTGGGGCCCTGCTGGAACTAAGGGTATACATGGGTGTACCACTTTTCCTATGAGAGCCACCTACTTATTTTCCTTTAAGTTAAAAAAATATGATCGCTCAATCATAGAAAAATTTGAAATTTATATTTGTGTATTATTAATAAGAAAAATTATATAAAAAATATATTCATTCATATAAAAAATGTTAGAGTGGAGACCAAGTACCAGCAAGCGCAGCATAGGACGTTCCCCCACAAGGTTCCCCGACCTTATAAAGATCGCCGGAAGACGCTGCATGCAGGTCACCTCCGACAGGTATGAATGGAGGTCCGATGAGGAGACCTATGTCCAGCAGTGGACATCCTACGGCTAAAATTATGATGATATTCATAAGATTTAATTTCAATCTATTATAAGAATATAACGAAATATTGATTTATTACAAATTTGATAATTAAAAATATGCGAGACGTCTGTTCGGTTTAGATCTATAGAGCTAACTCACACTTTCATAATGCCGCTAAATTTCGTACATAAATGAGATCAAGTTCTGAAATCTTCTCATTATTAAGAAAATTAAGATGACTCTATGATTACATTGTTACTATAATTTAAAATGCTATCAATCAATCAATCAAGCCTTGTTATATTATTAAGATTATTTAAATATTAAATATTTATATTACTTTTATAACAAAATAGAGAAATTTCTGTGAATTATGTTTTAACATAAGTAATAAGGAAATATTCTTTGTTTAAAGTTGCATGAAGCTAAAACTTAAAAATATATTCCAAGGTATCTTATTGATCAACTATTTCTGTTTAATTTGTAACTATTGCTAATTACATATATAAATTATTTTTTAAAATTAATTTTGAGTTAAAATAAATGCAGTTATCAATGAAGGCCCCTAATTTACAAAATTCATGCGTACGATAAATACAATTTAAATACTCAGATAATTTTAAATTGTACAAACGGATCTTTTTAATGTTATTATTAAACAATTTATCTTAGTTAATTTCGTTAAGAAAACATTAATTCTTATACTATATCTTTCATATGCTCAAATTTTTTTACATCCTACAAGATGTATTATATGTATCATAATAATGGCTTAGAAAGTGTTTCTTATGCTACTGTTATTAACCGACACTCAAAGAAGCGATAGGTTACCGTATGTTCAATGTTAATTACATTATAAAGCAAATCTTACATTGCCGCGCTCTACTGCTTTATGGAACCAGCGCTTCCAGAGTTATTTCCAAGCAAACAACTTGTGGAGTTAAAAAGGACGTACTCTTAAAATCCGACACTACAAAAAAAATGAAATCAATCTAAAAATACTCAATTTAATACGCCGATTTTTTTAAATTCTGATTTTGATTTTGATTTTTTTATGCCTAGTTAAGCCGTAATATTAAGAATTTTATATTGAATCGCGAAACGAATTTGTTTAACGGTATCGCTGACAACGGAGCAGATAGGTCCTGTATGGTAAGAGAAACCACCGCCCACGGCCAACCGCGTAATAGTCCGCACTTGGTTGTTTTACCGGCATTTTACGCCGCTTAAGCAGAATTTTATAAGGGCCTCCGATATTCTCACTCACAACGAAACACAATAAAAGTACAGTTTTAAGTACTATTTCACGCTGAGTATTGTGTGAGTGTTTAAAGATAAGACACGACAAAACTAAAATTTTACGTGACCGAATCTATTCTTTCAATGTACTGAAACAGTTTTTAAATTTTAAAAGCCTTAGAGATTTTTTCACATATATTTCACACAAATCGGTTCACAGGCGGCGAGAAGCGAAACATACAGATCGAATTGATAACCTCTTGATTTTGTGAAGGTCGGAAATGCTAGTACACTTGACATTCTTGGCTGTTCTTTTTAAATTTGGGCGTGTCCTCGACTATTTTATAAACTAAAACCAAATTACATTACGTAAGTGATCATGTATTATGTGCATAATATTTAACTGATCAATTTGACGTAAATTTTTTTTACATTCCTATTTCGACGTTTTTAGGCCGAAATGATTGTTAAGGAATTAAACGAAAAACAGTATCTTATTATGTATATTTATAAGCTTACTATATAATATTTATTTTTGTAAAGTTATTTTTCCCTAAATATGTTTTATAATAATATTAAGTTACCTGATCACCAGAAGTAATTACTTATATCACACACATATATATAGATTAAAATATTATTCTAGTATTAATATATCTGCTGAAGCTTATTATAATTTATCAAAAAATGTGTGCTTTTGGTTTACGAAAATACATAAGTTTGTAATACATACTGACGAGGTGTCCTTGATAGATCTTCTGGCAGCTATTATTGACATTATGAAACCATTTTAGTGTCTTACAACTTGCAATGGTATAATTTACGATACAATGGATGACACAGATCAGCTCAATATAGAGACGTCGCTGTTTTAAAAAGTCGAGCCGTCGAGTTCTAAACGATTTTGAAAGGGGCTATAAAATGATATAACAAACAAACTGAACCGATAATTGAACTGTGTGTGATAAAAACTGTAGTGTTTTTATAGATTTTTTCACACACACAGTTAGATTAACAATGCAGTTTGAACTGTGCAGTGCGGTCGTAACGATTTCTCGTAACGTGTATGGCAGGCGGTTAAAATATTGAGCCAACATTTAGTAAAGTAAGTTGCATCTCTCTTTAAAGTTTTGCTCGATTCTCTATCGTTATGTATGTAAATATCATTATACTGAAATGGGCAAAATTGTGGTTGAAGGTGAATTGTGAGTCACAGAAGACAAAAAATAAAAACAATCATTGAGATGTAAGAAAATCTATTGAGAATCTTAATATATTAATAACTTTATAACATCAGAATAATAATAATTACAGGATACATTTTGCTCTTAATATCTCACTTCCAAAACATTCTGAGCGATGTTTTAAATTATTTTGTTAATACCATAATTTGTTACATATAACAGTAATACGTACACATAAATAATAACTTTCAAATAAATTTTTAAGATATATTTTTATGTAACGATGGCAAACAAGCTTCACCTTGGATAAACTGTTTTCGCCTATGGACCCTTGCCGGGCCGCGGATGCGTGGCTGGTCTTTATGGGTATCTTTTTTTGAAGGTCTCCAAATCGTATTGGCTTAATGGCAAAATAACTAACAAGAATTCAGTCTCTTTAAAAAGATTAAACCTCTATATGTACTCTACTCTGTGTAAATTTTACACATGAAAGAAACAATGAACATTGGAACAAGACACAGCAATTTGGTACATCTCATTATCTCAACGAAACAAAACCGTTTGCCTAATTATTTAATTGCAATACTCAATTGTTTTTTCCCTCATATTAAAATTTTACAGACATGAAAAACCGTGACTCCTAGCAAAATGTTTTAGAATTCGACGGATTTTGAGATCAACAAAAAAACTACTGAAAATACTTTATTTAAATATTTTATCATGCTAATTTTTAGAATACATTTGAATTAATTTTAATATGTTGTAGCCACATAACTTAATTTTTTTTCATTTTAGTCAGTGTGGGCTACTTTGACAATGAGAAAGAGTTTACCAATGTTTGCCTCAAAATTTTCATAAAAAATATGATATTGGTGGTAGTTTTTGAAGTTATACATTATAAATATTTTTCTTAATAATATTAATAAAGACTATATAGTTCTACTGATATGTAAAAATCTGTTTTATATATATTGAATTCGGCTTAATTTATAATATTTAAGAAGTTTAAATTATATATTTTTCTCAGTAATGGGCTTCAACAAATATTTTATAATATCAGCATACTTACATAGTATTCTTAACAAATTATAAATTTATTAAGAATATATTATAATTTTTAAGTATAATTCAATACCTCAATACTATTCAATCTAAATGAAACAAATATTACTGTCAGCAAAATCAATTCCTACAAATATAACGATGGTTGTGGAAGTTTCTTTGATTGCCATTTTTTATCACAGATACCACATCCAAAACCGGCAGTGATGTTTTTTTTAATTGATTTCATTCATTACAAAAATAATATCATTTGTTTATTACAATTAGTTTGTAGGTTCATAATTAAAATTTTTAAAAATCACTATTCATATATGGTTGATGAGATAATTGTATTTAATAAGACATTTAAATGTCCTTATTAAAAGATATATTTTTGTGGTTTGTTATTTTTAATAGATAAATGTACTTATACATCAGCTTTAAATCGGATCAAGAATTTAATAAGTAAAGGATAAAAACAAATATTTTTAATAAATTTTCACTTTATTCTATAACATAAAAATAACTATATGGCAGTATTGGTTCAGAAGCGGTAAGGCTTGTAGGTTGGTGCTACGTATCTCTGTGGGTTGTATGCGCGGGCTGCGAATACACCAGAATCGTATTTACCAGCTTGGTAGCTACCTGTAACAGAATTGAAGTTTTCTTACTGTAAAATCTGCTGAAAGAAATCTTTTTTCAAAACACAACAGACTAAAAATACATATCATTTTATTTTATATACTCCTAAAGTTTGTATTAATGATTTATTATATTGTACCTTAAACAATTAATTAACAAGTCAATATTTTTTCTAAGATTTTTATCTTTAATAACGAGTTTTGTCTCAAGAAATATTACTTTTTAAGCTAGATAAAAAACAATTATAAAATAGTTATGTGGTGAGTTCAAATAGACCAATTGCGGACCAACTTCTGGAATGATATTTAAATATCAAGTATAGGCCATTAATTATGAGCATCTATCAATTTTATAACCTTCACTAACGCAGTAATGCCGTAGGCTATATGGATAGGGCTGGCAAGAAACAGTTGAAATTAATAACTTCACTACAATTTTGATAAGGGATGTTTTTAGAAGGCTGTGTTAAGTTTTTTATTGAAGGTCTTAACATAACTTACGATTTATTCATTTTGAAATTAATAGGTTTCTGATAGTAAACATTTTATAAATTCATTCACTAACCTCAGTGTTTATGTATAAATCTTATTTTGTAAGCTTGTTTAATTATTTTTAATTAATTTTAATGATTTAATAATTAAAACTGATTTTTATAAGATATTCTAACTGTAGATATAACGTAATAACAAACAGATCTATGTGAATTTATAAATTTTAACAGATTTATTGTGTATTATACCTTAGAGAACGTATTTTATTAAATTTATCAATATTTCTTTCAATATTGTCAAAAAATAATTACAAAAGTTTGCTTTACAACCCTAGATATAAGTTAACATTATGTTAACTAACCTAACACTCATATTATTATCATCTGATTTAATGAGTAAATCATATATCACTTAAGTTATTAATAAACCTGGTTAAACTAGAAACATTCATCATTTGTACATAAAATTTTGAAAGATATTAAATTGTTTATGAATAAACCGATAACTGTTAAACTAATTCATCTGTAAAGATTTATTATGAAAAAGATTATGGAGATGATTCCACTATAGTTAGAGATAACCGCCGCCCATGGACAACTCTCCAACAATTTGCGCTTTAGTTATGTTGCCAGTTTTTACGCTCCTATGCGGTACAATTTTAGTGTACAGAGATGTCCTCACTCACTCAGTGAAACACAGTACTGTTTCACTTGATAGCATGTATTGTGAAGTCGTGGTATCACTTCGAACAATCCGGCCCCATGATTAAGAATATTTGATAGAACGCTAGAAAATGTGGTAATAGGCCTCGAAATTCTTATATGAATCGACTTATACAGGACTTATAAAGGATTTATACAGCTTAGGGGATCAGAATATTGATAATATTTAATAGCTTTTTATATAACAAATTTAAATCTTTAGTAAGAAGGAACTTTATATAACTACCGCTGTCTGCAAGCTGATATTATATAAGGTAGGCGTAAATAGGTATCGTACGCAACGGATCACTGTAAGCTTTGTATAGCAACTCATTCAAGTGCGCATCGCACATCGGCAATGCCGACACCGTTGCTCCAAAAGTCAACTTTTGCAATGCCTGCCGATGACGTCATACGGAATGCTATAGTAATCTTGATATCGAACGAAATCACTACGAAAATCCGTACGCTGTCGATAGAGTGGATGCACTGTGAAAACTTATCCGTTTAATGCGATGCGCCCGTTACGTGACGAAACCGATTTGAGAACGCCTATCGTATAGGTATAAATAAATCGAAGATGTCCATTTGCATTTCAATTTCATCATCTCAGATTGATCCTTGAGTTACACTACGCCCATACTAAAACCATTAATATTTATTAGAACTAACGCAATTTTACGGTTATGTTTAAGATAGTATTTCGTATTTCAATTAGTAGTAAACGCACTTATGGTGCTTATACGCAATAAATATTAACGTCATCAACATATTAAGGATCTATATTTTTTATCATACGAACATTAACGTTATAGTCAAACGGCAAAAATATTTTATATTACATATCGGACACCGGAGCGCGAGTCTTCGATGGTAAGAGACCACTTCCACCGCAACAACCACAAAATAAATAAAAGGCACAATCCACGCTATGGTTGTGTTGTTGGGTTTTTATGATACTAATCTGTAACACAGGTACGGTATCATTACTGACTCAGTGAAATATAAATTACACGTTTTACGCTGGTAGAACTGAGCCCATGGGTTCACTTCATACGTGCGGCATAATTAAAGCTTCAGCTATGCTTCAGCATGGCTCTCCCACGGGTTAGATATAAAGTAGTGATTTAAGAACCCAAAGAATGCGTAATCATAAAAACATAATTTTGTAATTTATGCTTAAGTAAAATTAAGTAAAATATGTTTGCTTAACGGGTAATTTAACAAAGAAAACGATTTACTGGAATTTTTGAAAACTAGAAATAGGATTATACGGGCAAATATTTTTATGATATGTTGGTGGTATATTTCTCTTAATTTTTAAATACTTCCTCGTGGCAACTTAAATTTTGCTTGGATAACCTGAATTTATATTAATAATCAAATCTTAAGCATTCAATATCTTATGTTAAACATATAAAAGTAGTAAAAGCAGTTATTATTTGAACATTCCGATAAAATAATAAACGAATAAGATTATTTATATACAAGTATGCTCTGTGTTATTCTCTGTATTGGTCTGCCTAGCGCCGAGATTAATCAAAAACATCGGATTTTAAGTAACGCCAACAAAAATATAAAATACAGATAATCTTCTTAAATATGTATGCTTGATTAAAATTTACATAGAATAATTAAATTCAAAGCTAAGTAGAACAATGTCCCTCGTACATGTTTAGCTTGTACGACAAATCTAATATATTTGTTTCTATACCGCTACGAGATTAGTGTTATGTTAATTTTTATGTAATGTAAATAAAAAATCCTTGAAATTGATACGAAACTACCGGAAATCATTTTTCCTCTCAATTCAATCAAGATTTTTCATTAAATATTAACTAAAATAAATTTTAACTTGTTTCTCCACTGTTATAAAGGATTCAAATCATATGTAAGATAGGTATACTACGTTGCCATGGAAACCTTACTTTATGTATTTCAGATAAAATTATACTGACCGTCATCGAAGACACCATTTGCTTCATCCCTGGCGTTTTCTTGCAGAGCCTTCGCGATAGCTTCAGGGACCGGTGGAGGTGTTGGGATGTGAGCTCCTTGGGCTTGGAAGCCATTACCATCAGCGGTATATCTGATGCTGTAGACTTGACCATCGTCGCCGGTGTAAGAGTAACCACCCTGGGCCTGAATACCATTGTTTTCTACTCCGGTTTCTTCAGCCTGAATACCTGGAATTGGTAAAAGAAATTACTAATAGCTTCTAGATAAATTACGAAAGTTTATAGATATAGATGTTAAAACTTATTTAACAACTGAATTGTTACTTTGAAGTCAATTAAATACAATATTATAAGTAAATAACTTAACATTTATTTTGCTGGTTTAAAAAAAAGATTAACAAAGAATGGTAAAAATAACTTTAGCATAAACCCTATCTAATAGTAGGTAATTGTTACTAAAATAATTTCATAATAACTTGATGTATGGTTTTAAATCAGTATAGAAGTCAAAAAGTTTTACTGATTAACTACTAAAATACTTCCAACTGATTGATATGATTTAATATTTTAAGCCAACAATTAATGAGACAGATCTTGATTCTTTTTATATCAACTTTAGTTTTATTTTCTTATTATTTTATAATCAATTTATTGGCATTAAAAATATGAGTTAAGTTCACAAACAGAGCTTTAAACTTCAAATATAATTACCATTTTCAGTTTCGTATGCGAAATGGTATCCATTTTCATTGGCATCTGAGACTGATCTTAGGATTGCTGCATTCCTTTCGACTGACGATCTAGCCCTCTCCGGGTAGTACTGACGATTGTACTGAGGGAGGTTGTAGTTGTTGTAAGGAATGGCGCCGCACGCGCACAGTCCAATTACAGAAGCGATGATTAACTGAAAGAGATATTTCATATTTAATGTTTTAAAGGTAAATAAAAGTAACCTAATTCCAAAATATTTTTTAGCTTTATATTGCATTCTAACAGTATGCAATTTAAAGCTTAAAAACACAAATTCAAAAAAATTTTAAAAGTCGTTCTATTATTAAAATTGAATTGAATTTAAACTTTATAATATTCTTTTTTAAATAAAATAATGAATAATTGTAGATTTATTTCCTTATTCACTTATTGAAGAGCGTATTTTTTTATATTGATTACTTCCGGTATACAATTTTCACACCGCGTAATCCAGGAAATTTTCACTAATCACGCATAAAATATTAAATACAATAAAATCAATTGACTTTCGGTTTCACAAAAGCTTAAGCAATAATCGTGCTTAAAACGTACCAATTTCATGTTGCCGGTATTGGGATATCTTCACGAATGATGCTTCTGGTACCCTTGTTTAGTTTATATACAGATGATTGATCCACTGCCAAGGTCATCCGTAGGATCCTCAAATTGCATCCACCTAACAAATAGCTCAGACAATCCCACGTTACGATTGAAAGCATACTCACTCTTATTATCAAGGCTGCAAAACAACGTATTCTTTAAAGTAGTTTATTTATTAAAACCATTTAAAGTGAAACTATAACGAACTTCGCAGTTCCAAATCTGTAGTTATGGAGGCAACCTTCGATCTTAAAAGCGTATCATTAAAGAAACATTTGCTTTGAGATTTTAAAAGAAGTTGCATAGTTTTATGATTTTTAACAAACGGGTTAATGTGATAAGATAATGTTTAGAATACGCATCGTTGGCTCAATGAATTAAAATAATGTTTTATTGGTTAAATATGGTGATTGCATCAAAGGTTTCAAAATATTTGTAATTACATTACTCAGAGAGTCTCTTAATTATACACTGAAGATTTACAGACACTTCTTATTTTTTGGCTTCTGTTATTAACGGTCGTAATTTTGCGGGCACCAGTACAAAGATGTTTACGAAAATATGGTAAAGCAAATTGTATCACAAATACTTGTATTAAATTTATATTTAGTAAGGTCTATATGACTGAGCAATTTGACAAAATTTGTTGTCATTCTCTGTACATGTACATGACATGACAGGTATAGATTAATTTTTTTTTAAAAAATGAATTCCTCTATTATCCGTAAATATTTATATTATGTTCTCTCTATATGTTTATCTGTGGGTAAAATGATGCATCATGGCTGTAATTTGTATCTCCTTATCTGACAAAACTGTGACCGTTAGTCATAGAAACAAACCAAGTTTCTGAATAAAGTTTCGTATGTTCTATTATATCATTAAAACAATTATCATCTACACAATGTTACAAATTATTAAGTAGAATAACGATGGGAATTCAACTTCAACTGATTTCATAATTATACGTTTCTTTCATTAAAAAAAATACTAATTTAATTCGTGTTTTACATAAAAATTATCTTCTACACACATCGAGATAATAAGATTTTTATTAATAATTATTTACTTTTAAATAATAAGTAATTATAAGTATCCATTTATATATTTTTTACTCTTAAAACTTACAGGGTTTTATGAAAACATCTAAACAACTAATATTGAAAATTATCTTGTCACAATGTTAGTTACCATACTCCTCTAAAAAGGCTTAACGGATTTTTATGAAATTTTATATGCAAATATACATACAAATAAAGAAGTATTACTGGTAATCGGCTACTAACATTTTTTCTATTTTTTTATCATTTAACTTGAAAAAATACATATGAACCTATATTTTGACCCTTCTACCACCAACCCTTATTTGTTAATAGGGATATAAGTCATTGAAAAAATATGGGGCAAAACGTTTTCCGAGGTCAGCTAGTAGACTTATAAAAACTAGTCTGGAATGTTGTTCCTATCAATAAATTATATAAAGACGTATCTATTACCCCCACACAAAATTTAAAAGCTATTTGAAACACCTTATAAGGATCAATGGTTTACAAATAAAGCTGTATCGATTGACCTTAAAGTTTTTATTTAGAATAAATTTTATTTAAAAAGAATCGGCTATGTTAATTATATTTAAGAACAGAGACTTATAGGTATAAAACTCAGGCACTGCATTAGTGAAAGTAAAAGTATTTATTATAAGTTAATTAAACACAAAATAAAGTTATGATCTATAAATTAAAACAATCAAAAGATATACTTATTTATAACTAAACTTTTTTTATATTATATTTGGTATATCTCCTACATTGTACGAGAACACCGCCACCCATGAACAACCGCATCACAGTCCGCGAAGTGGTTGTGTTGCCGGTTTTTTACACCGCTTAAGCGGCACTTTTAAGGGCCTCCAATATCCTCACTCATTCTGCGATATACAATACAAGTACCGTATCACGCTGAGTATTCTGTGCGACCGTGGTATCACTTCGGACGAGCCGGCCCAATTAGTGCGTCAGAATATGATTCATCATGGCCCTCCCACGGGAGAGAATAATTAATTCTTAAACATTTGTTTTACTTTAACAATAATTTAATATTTCTATATCACCTTTTGTTATATTTATTAAACCTATAATTTGTAATAATTATTTAAATCGCTCGATAAAAATAAATATACGATTTTTATTGTGACATCATGTTTCTATTCGAAATGCCGAGCTGTTAAAAGCGTCAAAGCGCCATTTAAGATAATCTATCGTTATTTTTTATTTAACATAAAAATATATGGATGTGATCTGAACAAAACATATAATATTTATGAGAAAAATAGGAATAATGTAAATTAACAAAGTTCAAATGAATGCAACATAAAAAGCTCCCAATTTCTAAAGTTAAATATTTTATGTTGAACTGAAAATTGTGCTTTTATTAAACTTTGTTATAATATATGATGTAAAGACGCTCTCTTGATGGTCGCGAGCAACCGCTGGACCAGATGAAACCAGAGATGGAACCAAATCGCTCAAGATCGCAATAGGTGGCCGTCTTTGGAGGAGGCCTATGTCCAGCAGTGGACTTGATTGGCTAATTGATGATGATGATAAGACATGTGAACGAATCTGTAGATAAATATCTTTAAACAACTGAAGACAACGTTACTAACTTAAAAATCCTGTGTATAGCAGACAACGGAAAAGGAACCTCGGAAGGTATCCTACATGGTACGAGAATACCGCCGCTCATGGACAACCACACAACACTCCGCGCACTGGTTTGTTGCCGGCTTTTTACGTCACTTAAGCGGCTTAATTTCAATATCTTCGATATCCTCACTCTCTCAGTGAAACACAGTGCAAGTATGGATTCACGCTGAGTATTCTGTGAGCCCGTGGTATCACTTCGAACGAGCCGGGCCAATAAGTGCATCAGCATGGCTCTCCCACGTGTGCCTTACTCAGTTTCTAAATACATATTCTGTTTCTAATTTGTCTAATTGAAATCAATTGTTATTAAAATTGATGTACTTAAATTAATATGTTAAATGATTAAATCTCTAGAAGCTGTTTAAATAACTGTTTTACCATCAAAACGTCTTTCTTATTTTGTTATTAAATTTGGTTTTTTAGATTATAGCCACCAATATTCCATGTAGAGAAAAATAATTGATATATAATGTGGATTCGTTATCCTACTATTGTGTATCCCACGCGCATGTCAAGGCGAGGTGATTCAGTGAGGAAGCTGTGTGGTATGCAAAGACATAAGACAAAAGGTGGCCTTCGGGATGGTGATAGATTTAGTCTTATCACCGCAGACACGGCGTTTTTGGACTATAAGTTTTATTCCTCTTTGTGCGCAATAAACTTAAAAACCTAGTTTTTTTTATTACATAGCTGACAACGGAGCAGATGGGTCTCCTATATGGTAAAAAACACCGCCGCCCATGAACAACCGCGCAACAGTACGGGCATTGGTTGTGTTGCCGGCTTTTTATTCCAATTAAGCGGAATTTTTAAGGTCCTCCGATAACCTCATTCAAACAGCGCACACAGTAGAAGCACAGTTTTAACTACATTTTTACGAGTGTTCTGTAAGCCCGTGGTATCATTTCGTTCGGCCGGTCTAATTAGTGCTTCCGCATATGCTTCAGCATGGTTCTTCCAGGGGTGACATATAATATCTGAACTATATTTTAATATAATATATATGGGTGGGCCTGCCTACTGATTTTATAAAAAATAAAGTAAGCTGTATGCGAAGACTTTAATATTGCGGCCATGAAGATGTTAACAGTTGGGAAAGCTCTAACTTGAACTTAACTAGGTGTGTCACATTCTATCATCTGAAATTTACATGAGATCAAAATGTCAAACCATTTGGAATCAAGGTAGTATTTACGCTATTATCTAGACAAAACAATCAGACAATTTAATACAAAAGATAAATACTATTTGTATGTATGAATTAAAAACCTCAATCTGAACCGCTTAAGAAATGTGGGAAAAGCGTTTTAGGAGATTAATTTAAGATACATTTCATTCCGAGTGTGTAATTATTTTTAATTTGATAATTACTAACCAAGAATAAAATCACCGCTTTTATATAGATAAAGAAATCTGTTTTTAATAATATGCTAGATATGCTATCATATTCATAACTTTTAATGAATTTAAAAAGTATGAATGCACAATTTTTTATTTCTTACTATAATATTTATTGTTTAATTTTATTATAATAGATTTATGCGTGAAAATTCTAATTTTCTGATAGTAAAAAGAGAAGAGATAAATTTGTATTTCTAAATTTGAATTGAGCCGCGCTTAGCGCTATCACTGTCTATGAATGAAATGTCATATTTTTTTTATTTTTTTATATAGTATAGTGGTTAACGGAGCAGGTGGGTAAGTAGGTCTTCTATATGGTAAGAGAACACCGCCGCCCGTGAACAACCGCGCTAGTTCACGCATTGCTTGTGTTGCTCTTTAAGCCACTTAAATAGCATTTTTATGGGCCTCCGCCTTTGAGAAACACCGAACTAGTACCTTCTTTGAGCCCGTGGTATCACTTCGGAAGACCCAGCCGAATTTTTGCGCCAGCATGGCTCTCCAATGGGAAATAATTTAATTATTTTATTGCTGAATGTTGTTAATTGATAAATTTATTTTTATGTTAATTATTTATATATAATATATTATTTAACAATAACATTGCTCAGATGTCTCAATTTTGACCTATATTAGGAACTGTTTTAGACTTCTATTTCAACAATAATGCCAACGAGTGAGTGAAAAAATATTTTAGACATTATTTTAAGTAAAGTAACAATTTTTATTAACGGGTTTAACCCATCTTATGCATATCGCACTTTGTATCCTGCTTGAAGAATTTCGTGATTCCAATGAATCATACTGAGAAATTAGCAAGATTCGTGCATTGGAATTAATTAATCATTGCTAAATATCACGATATGAGTGCATGATTTAATTTTCTGATACTATATTGATTTATGGGTTCTATTTATATTTGTGTAACCGTTAATCAAAGGTGGAGAAAATCACGTTAAATCATTTTAAAGCGCCTAATACTGCACTATTTCTAGAATTATTAATTTGAGAGACATATATACAGCATCACAAAGTATATAATATTACTAATAGGATCATTAACCGATATATTAGTTAATACAAACGTAAAATATGGCTGTTTTTATGAAAACGGTGGCACATGAGAAGTAGGCTCACATAGGACATGTGTTCTCCACCCACGGATACGCAGCCCTTGCAGAAGCCCTTGTACGAGTGGGTTGCCGGCCATAGAACTTTTAAATATAATAACTTTTGGCTTCACATTTGAATAACAAGTTTTCACTGCAATAATACTTAACACAACATTAAATTAAGAAATAAATTATTGCTCACATCAGATAAATCTATCGCTCTTAAAGTAATACCTACTAAGGTAGGCTTATAAAAAAATAAAGTACGTGTTTGAATTATAGACATTATAAAATAATTATTAAACACTTAGTTTCTAAGTCGAAAATAACTGTTATAAATGACACGACAATAACATATTATGTAATTTAATATTGTTAATTACATTTATAAGTGTGGGCGAGCCATTTTCATAACAATTAAAGGATGCCTTACAAACAGACACTTAGACAGACAGACAAATCGTTGTATTTACTGACTATGAATTATTTATCAGGTATTAGGTAATGACGCTTCGCAAATTGGTTTTGCAGGAATGTTAAAAGTCTTGGGGCATATCTCTGAAATAAGATATACAAGTATGTATTTTTTTATTAATATATGTAATATTTCTTAAAGAGTTTTATTTTTTTACTTTTCAGAGGACCTGCTTTACTGTTACAATACTAATACTTAATTATATTATTAAGAGAATTTATTTTTGTTAATATGAAACTTTAAAATTATGAAACCCATATATGCTTCTGACAACAGCGTTTAGACTATCTTTTTATGTATATTAATTTTTATTTCCACAAACAAAATAATTTGAAAGTGTAAAATTTATTCTTCAATAAGGAATAAAATTATTTTAAAAATGCGTAATTTCAAGGCGTAAATGAACGAATTAACCTTTATCCTTCACCAGAACTTTTCATAATTTGTATATTCATAAAACAGGATGCAATAATACCGCGACATATTTTATTTTTATAGTCATTGTATTATTAAAAAGTTTGCCGGCGTCATTTTGAAGTGTTCTTCGTAATTGTGCTTAACTACACAACTGTGAAAAGAGTCAACTTTTTAAACTTATAATATATTTAGCTTTTACTTTGACTTTTTAAGCTTCAAATCTTTTTATATTATAAGACCAGGCTTAGAAAATATATACGGAAATTGTAAAACTTTATCGATACGTAAATGTTTTGTTACAAATGTCTTTATATTAAAAGTCTATACGATAGTCGAACGTTAAATAATTTAGAAAAATCACTTATAAAAAAACACCGACGCTGTAAATTTATAGGATCAATAATGTTCTCTTTTAAAATTGTCTTATCTAATACTTTATTTCCTCTTTCAAAATTATTTCTAGTCTTCTCTTTATGATTGGGTATATAACCAATTAGTTTTTTTGTATTGCATTACAAAAATTGTAGAAGTATATAAACAAAAGATATTTTTTATAAAACTGTTGTCTAAGTGCAGTAGGTAATTTATTAAAAAAATTACTAGGTATTTGAACACTACTATGTGTTTAACGCTTTGACATTTTACCGCAACAACGTATAGATTTTTCCAATTATTATGGTAAAGAAGGTCAAGATCTTAGTTTATATGAAAAAAACATTATAAAAAGGAAGTGTACACAAGGTTGTGACATTTAGCAAGAGATGGGCAGCCTCCCTGATCTAGTTATGTTATAAAGATATGTTCACAAGACCTGCGGAATAAATGGTGATAAAATACCCAAAAATATCTACTATTACATAATAATATTTTTTATTATTTTTTAATATAACCCTAGCTCGTAGTTATAAGTCTTTGTAATTATACAACTGTAGAAAGTAGTTTTTTTCCACAATTACGTCGCCTAAAATCGTGACCGTACGTTTTAGATTGGCTTAAATAAAGTCTAAATTTTTGAAAAAGTAGGAAATTTAGTAAAAAATAAAAAACATCACGCTGAGCTTAGCTCCACGGCCCTGGAGCATCAGTCACCGGGAAGGCAGGTTTACTAGAAACAAGGAAAAAACCTCCCCCACGCTACGTCATCATCATCATCATCATCAGCCCATCTAAATCCACTGCTGGATATAGGCCTCCCCCAAAGACGCCCATCCGCTGCGATCTAATGGACGAATAACGGATTATTGTCACGATCCCCTTACGTCCAGCGGGATACTGGTTACCCTCTTAACATGGTCCCCGCTACGTCATACCAAGCTCATACCAAGATCCGGGCCTTACAGGATACGTCCTCGCAATGGTTATGGGAAAACACAATTTATTCGGTGAACCCGCGAGCCTGCAACTCGCTCGCGTTGACCTGTCAAGGTCACAGTTTACAGCGAGAAACTATTATAAAAATTAAGGGAGCCATCCTTTTATTTGATTTATTTGCAGATGTGTAGATACTGAGTTATAATACACATATGTAAAAAACATAAGTTTTCGTATGTTCAATGTGATCTCACCTTTATCGATACATCTTTTATAGTTCAGTACGCAATAATATTTGTAAATCTAATTTATGATTGCAATTATTGTTCAATTATTGATAAGTTTTTATTTATAAAAAGGTTGAACATATAAGAATGATCTTTGATGTTAGGTCCGCTACCGCATGTTTATTATTTTTTATATTAATTTAAATTTAACATTGGGATTTTTTTAATTTTGACTGTCGTAGTTTCATATTAAACATATCTTTTTTTTATAAATAAATCTGTAGTATTTCGAGAAACTCAAAACTTTTTAACAATAGTACGACGCCACACGCGCCCTGTTTAGGCTCGAGGTGAGTATTTCTGTGCGGTGGATCGTTTACCCTAAGCCTACTTGATTACCTCCTGCTTTAAAAAAATACGCTTGCAACACTAGCTGAAAATAATATTCAGGTAAAAAGGTCTATAATAATATTCATTTAGTTAGGCAAATAAAAAAAAAGTTTAGTAGGTATAGACAAATAAATAGATATCACAAAAGAACACTGATATTAGGATAAGGAAAATGACTCTAAGCTACGCCATGTTTACATATGATTCTAATAATTTCCGGATAACGGATCAGTATCAAAATTAAAATACAATAGTGGATTCAATATTCTTTTGTTGTCTAATTGTTTTTCAATAAGACCTTGAATTGTTGAAATATTGTTCACATAGATTAATTTATACAGAATCTATTTTAAGAACTATATGCTAAATGGTTTCAGAAATATAAAATATCGTTATAAGACCTCATTTATTACATTATTATGAAAACGACAAGGAATCTGGGTGACTCTAAGCACAGAAAGAATAACACTAAACTTCGTTTATAGCAGAGTGCTCTACTCTTAAATAGCACAAAGAAAACCTTGAGTGAGCTTGAGTGAGAGTGGAATTGTTGTCCAAATGGATCGCATGCATTCCCAATGCGTAGTATTTCATCTCAGAGTACCGTTTCACGCTGAGTATTCTGTGAGCCCGTGGTATCACTTCAGTCGAGCCGGCCCAATTAGTGCATCAGCATATGCTTCAGCATGGTTCTCCCACGGGTGCGACAGTATTAACTCGCCCGGCCACTATCAAGCCCTTCCAAAAACCGAATAAATTATAATTTTTAATTGTCCAGACCGGGATTCGAATCCTATACCTCTCGCTTCGTGGTAGACTTATTAAACCAGTTAGTTACGAGGCTCCCAAAATCGATTATCGCATATATGTTAATTTCACAATAAAATTTGTAATCTACACGCCATCTAGTGAATTATTTTAGAAGAGTTATATAATCTGTATTTATTTACTTTCTTAGGTATGTGAAGCCGAACTTGTTTCTACTGTAATGTTACGTGTATGATTAGAATAAATTATAAATTTTAAAAAATATTGACTTAATTTCATCCATCTATTCTCAATTAACAGATTTCAATTAAAGCTTGTTATGTAGAATAACCAATTAATAATAACATAAGATACTTCATAGCTGCGACCTGTCAAAATTCTCGTCCTAAATTTAATATAATTTAGTATTTCTTTGCATACTTATTACAAACTGGCTGTCCACGTAACCAGGAGAGTACTCAGCAAGTCTGGGTTTTTGATACACCGCGTTCAATTATTAAAAATGACTACGCCATTATTAAATGTCAAAATGTATACCGTAATTTACGATTGGGTATTTCATTAATGGCTACGTTAGCCACAGACAGACACACAAACTTAATCGCACATTCTGCAAATCGACGAGTGCAGACTGGAAGCTTTTTCAGTTGTCAAATTTTAATTTGGAAGTACAGATAACGGTAGAAAACTTCATTGAAGCGATGTATTGAGAAATAAAATTCATGATACTTAAACTTATGATATGCTGAAAACTATTATCAACTAATGTAGGCTTACAATTTATTCTAAAGTACATATATAAAAATTACATATAAAATGTATATTTAAAGACAATTTTAACATTCTTATAAACTTTTAAAAATATTTGCATCAGCAAAAACTATAAATCAAGGAATCTAATAGCAAATCATTATTATAACAATGTGTCCCATCATAATAAATGGTACGGTGTGATATGCATAACATTCAATTAGGTACGTTATGCAACTATCAATTACTACTGTTCCCATTAAAATTTATTAACATGATATTTTCTTAAGATTTTTGATGAATTTTTTTAAATATAATATGAATTCTCTAAATTACTTTGAATGCGTGTTTATTTTGCTTATAAAAAAATATTTTATTTGCTTTTATCACTACAATAGTATTTAATATGCATCTGTATTATTTTCCAGTATTTGTTTAAAGTTTATTTTTATTAAAGGCAAATGGCTGATCTAGCATAAGCGCTCTATGCATACTCCCAGCTCCTACTACGCTGCAGGTGTGTTATCGGCACTTTAGGAATTAAAATTCTCTTTTTTTGAAGGTTTCCAAGTCGTATTGCTTTGTAAATACTTCTAGAAAAGGCTAGTTCCACAGAATAGCATTACAAATTAACACACATTGAGGTTATACAAATGAACTCAACTCAGAACATTTTTCTTGATAAATGCGATAAAATATTCATAGGGAACCAAAATTTCTACGTAACGCTAAAGAATTACGCTGATCAGAAAGCATCTGGTCGTCGGCGATTCAAACCGCTCTACGCTGAATGCGATCAAGAGGAAGATGCTGATTTTTGGGAGCTCCCGAAAAAGTTATAATAGGAAATTAATTTAGTTTGAATAAACATTACCAACTTTTACATCTTCTTACCTATACAATGATGTTATATTAGATAATTATTACACATAATTTGAAGAACGACTAAATGGTGTTGTTCTGTAAATATAACAAAACAATTTTTAAAGCATTTACTTCAGGAGCATTGATGATATAATTTATAAATTCTAAAATAATTAAAAATTTTCAGTTAATTAATAAAAATCCGTCAAATGAAGAAACATTTTGTCTTCACTGTATAGAGGTTTTATCTATATCTTTATGAAAATTAATTGCCAATAGTAGAAATCGTTTGCATATATATAATTGCAAAAGTATTATAAATTTTATTCTTAATTAACTATCAATAGCTCTTCACTTAATATAATCCTTAAAGGTTAATGCGTTTTATATAAGCCATAAATACGTATGAAGAGATGTTAATAGATAATTTACAAGTGATGATTTAACTGTAAAACTGGACAACATTATAGCATGTTGGAATATAATCTTTGTTTATATATAGTATAGCGGACAACGGAGCAGGTGGGTCTCTTATATGGTAAGAGAACATCGCCGCCACTGCCCGAGTATTGGTTGTGTTACCGGCTTTTTACGCCACTTAAGCGGTATTGTTAAGAGCCTCCGATATCCTCACTCATTAGCGAAACAGTACAGGTTCCGTTTCAACTACAACTACTATTTCACGCTGAGTATTCGGTGAGCCTTGATCGTGGTCTTGGGATAAATATTACTTTATGTTAACATAGGCTCAATATACACACACCTAAAACTAACTAAAATCTAACTAGAAACTACGTAAAAGCTTTCTTGTAATTATTTCTCTCCAAGATACAATTACTACAATATATACCACGCAAATGGTATCTACGACCGCGTACCGGAAAAAGCAGAGTGGGACGTCCCGCCACGCGACGGAAAGACGATCTCATAAAGATCGCGGACCACCGCTGGATCCAGCTCGCTCAAGATCGCAATAGGTGGGCGTCTTTGGAGGAGGCCTATGTCAAGCAGTGGACTTGAATAGGCTGATGATGAAGATATGTTATCTACGCTACGAATATTTTATTAACAAGGTCCTTAGTTTTTCAAACAAAAGAATTTAAATCAAGCATGGTTAAATTAAATAAATATATATAACTTTACAAGTCATTTGAATTCATCATTAGTATATCATGTATGCAGTTACTTAATGATGTTAAGAAATAATATAGCAAAATGATAATTCAAAAGCCTACATTAGTATTTTGACTACGGTATGTGTAATTACAATGTTTCTTACTTTTCACTTACATAACAAAACTTGAACCGATGACCTAGAAGGTATGCCCAATGGTCAGATGTTGGTAACTTTTAAACAAGTTTTTAATAAAGCAATCTACGAGTACTACTTATATTCACTACGATTTTATACATGTAAATCGTCTATGAACAGCAATTATAATCAATTTAAAACTAAAAAATCTAAATTTTATATAGGTACCAAATTCTGAATTAAACGATTATGGTCGATTTGATTTAACGATATGTATGGTTTATGTTAATATGAAAAGTTAGGTAGGTATATATAGGATTTTTAAACGTTTATAAAGTAAGTCAACTTTATTCAGAACTTAGTTATGTTTGTTCACATTTATGGTATAATATATATATATGAATATATATATATATATATATATTTATGTGTTTTTCCTAGGCATGATTTTGAATTATGAATTCCTTAATTCCTTCTAGGTACTAGTGATGATTAAATTGGTCTAAACCAAAGGTTTGCAACCCATATTTTTGATTGTGAAAGTTCAGCACTAAACAGCCTTTGGTTTGTGCAAGGTACCTGTTTGGTAATCATGACTAGACAGGGAAGGCGTAGTTAGATTATTCGAAATTTGTCATAAATTTGCAATATATACGTTTATAGAATTGAGTCCATATTATAAAATCTTAAAGTATATATATATATATTTAGTCGGTATATTTAGCAAGCATAATATCAAGGCATAATAAATCTTTAATACTTAAAAGAGAAGATTTTGCTAATATTGAAATTGTTAATAGGTGTATGAAAAACCACTCGGTTGATAAAAAGCAATTTTTTTATGAAAAGAGGGAGGATTAGGAGCCTCATCTACCATAAGCGATCTTCTACCCTGGACATCTTCAGCTCCTGTTGGACCGCGGGTGCGTTTCCGGTCTTTTTGGCGAAAGCTCTTGTTTTTAAGGCCCCCTAATCGTATTGTCCATCCAAGTCGTACATTGACAACGAAAATGGATTCTTCAGATATGTAACCAGCAACAAACAATTTTACTTGTCATTTTGAGGGCGCAGGTTAAAACCAATAAAGATTATAAAAGAAGTCAATTTGGTGTTAAATGTTAAATTCTTGAAGAGTCGAGAACAAACTTTAGAGGCTGTGGGATAATCAGTTCCATCCGCACCAATACACGGAATAAATATTTTATATCTTGGTTATATTTTTAATATATTTAATTATAATGTTTTTATTATTTTATTTTAATAATAACAACAGATTCTGATTCTCAAATTGGAGTGTAAAAGCGCCACCTATCAATAGATGTAGACAATCTAATAAAATGAAACTAAAAGTAACCGCAATGTCGTACTGTAGGATCTTAAAATTTCTTAAGCGTCATTATTTTCTACGAGATGGCGTGCTTTACAATAATTTAATGTATGGAAAATTTATTCGCATAAACTGTACATAGCTTCAAATTAACATATTTTTACGTCTATTTCTCTGAAAAATTTAACCGACATTTTCTTTATGAAGTTAATTCAATCAAATAAAAATCTATAAGATTCCGGCTTTGCGTATAATATAAGACGATTTCGTTTCTAAATTTTAAAGGTACTATAATAAAAATTGTGTAAAATAAAAGCATTTAAATACTATTCCATTTCATATCAATATTGAACATTTAAAAAAAATATATCCATGCAGAAATAATCCCATACTAAATAAAGTATCGCAATTAAAAACTTAAAAAGTTTCATTGGGCAATCAAAAAAAATAATTTAAGAATGTAACAAATGATCTGAATGTTTACTTTGCTTTGATCAGTGCGTGGCTTATAATTGCCTAAGTACAATTTAAAAGCGTGTGCAAGCAAAATATATTTATTATTATATTTGGCTTCTGTGAATAGTTGTCACAGTTTTGCCAGTGTCAGTATAATATATATAGTCAGGATGACGTATAAAAAAGGACCGTGAAAAATGCTGGCTACATTCAAAATCTGCGAGATTTTCTGAGTTCAACACTATTTAAAGAATACGGTACTCATATTTTGGACACAACTATATACAACCCTCTGTCTAATAAATACGCACACGTAACAGAAGAATAAAATTTATATACAGAATATGATAGCTCGAATTTATTTTAGAATTAGTTAAATTTTAGTAGATAGCATTGAAGGCTACTAAGTTATAGAAAGAAAATAAAGAAATAAAAAATTATACTTTTCTTGGCTGGTGGAAGCTAGGTCTATAATTTGGAAGCTATACTTAAGCATATAAATACTTCTCAAAGATAAATGAAATATTTTCTACGGTATAGCGGACAACAGAACCGTAATGTACACCGGAACTCCGCCGCCCATAGATAGCCGCTCCACATTCCGCGTATTGTTTGTGTGGTCGGCTTTTTTACGCCTCTTAAGCGGCATTTTTAAATGCCTCCGATATACTCACTCAATCAGCGAAATACAGTAGAAGTACCGTTTTAAGTACAACTACCATTTCAGGCTGAGTTGACGAGCCCGCTCGAGAGCCTTCGAGATTAAATAAATGATGAATTAAATTATAATTATCCGGACCGGGATTCGAACCCAATACCTGTCGCTCAATAATATTTTTATTAAACCACTTATTAAATAATTAAACTTATTTTTATTAAACTACGAGGCACTCAAAATATGACTATGTATTTAAGGAATTTTCTTATCTAAATTACCACGTACTTGCCCGAGTGGAGCTTATAACTTAAGCCACGTAATGTCAAGATCATTCATACGTTACACAACTAATAATCTTCACTCTTCAGTTTTGTAACAACAATTAGCAGCTTCAAATCTAATACGATTCCATTTTTTATAAGTTCACATTCGCCCGATATGACCTTTCTTAATGTTGCCTCAATGCAAGTCTTGGTCTTGCGCCAATACACCTGGTATCGGTCTTGGTCTTGTTATTGCGCTCCCAGTCTTGCAGCAAGAGTCTTGCAAAACTCATCTCTCACGTAGGAGAGCCATGCTGAAGCATATGCTGACGCACAAATTGGTCTGGCTTGTCCGAAGTGATACCACGGGCTCACAGAATACTCAACTTGAAATAGTACTTGTATTGTGTTTCGCAGAGTGAGTGAGGATATTGGAGGCCCTTAACAGTGCCGCTTTAGCAGCGTAAAAATTCGGCAACACAACCAATGCATGGACTGTGGCACCGTTATTCATGGGCTCTCTTAGCATATAAGGAGACCCACCTGCTCCGTTGTCCGCCGTTTATACTAATTACCTATTATACTGTTGCTATTTATTAAAGTTTACTTCAGATCTTAAAAAAGCCTATCAGAATAGGAACATTTTGAGCTTGTATTAGTATAGCCATAAAGACCAACCAGATTTATTAATGTCTTAAGATTAATGAGAAATTACAAAAATCACTGCGAAAAAAAAATATCTACAATACGAAAGAGTCTTACAGCCTTATTTTTGTTTTTGCTCAAGTCTTACAGGGTTAGTCTTGGTCTTGATAAAATTATTTGGTCTTGTACTTGGTCTTGCACAAATGCAAGACCAAGACTGAATTTGGGCAACCTTACCTTATCTTTATATTAATATCAATATTTTATTCATGTCTCGGCTGACATACGTAACAACACCTTTTGCCGTCACTTCTAGTAATAATGTCTAGTAATAAAAATTACCGATAAATATTTTACCTAAAAACTAATTTTTAAATGCATTATTTATCTTTTTCTAGACTTTTTTCGGATTTTATTGTTTTAAAAGTGAAATAAGCAACTGAGGTAACGGTGTAAATAGTACTTGCAAATCGTGGTTTAAGAATGTCGTGTTTTATGTAAACTTGGTAAACAATTATGATGAAGCCCGTATCAAGTACAATTTTAGGCATAATTTAGAAAATTATAGTTTTATTTCCGGTTATGTATTGTGTTTAGCTAGAATTAATAATCTTTTTCTTACATTATTTCGTTACAGTAAAATATAATGTTATCACAATACTGAAATTACATTAAACATATATTTTTTACATAAGTATAAACGATATTTTTGTAAAAAAATGATTTAATTTCTCAAATATTACGTACCGTTTCTTTTTTTCAACAAAAATCACACCGGCTGTTAAATATTATTATTGTGGCATATAAATAACTAAAATATGTTTTTATTATATTATCATTAACATTCCTGCGGTATCATTTTCTCATTCAAAATATTATAAATATAATATAAATGACAATTATAAAAAATCTACATCTTCAATGTCGTATTTAAACTATGAAGACGCAAATCGGACAACCCAACCGGATTCTTATTAAACCAACCTATTTCTTAGTTCCGGTCTTTGATAGTTAATAAAGTAATTTGACGATTGACTAGCAATAATCTAGATTAAATATGAAATACGATAATTTAAACCTTATATCAAGCTCTTTAAGCTACAATTTATTTCGCTCATAGTATATATAAGTCCTTGAAAACTGTCACTAAGTCGTGAACTCTAAAGTTTATAGTAAGTTAATTTAAGTAAAAGGATTTAGTTTCTCAATGCGGTTTATCATATTAAATATATCTTGAAGACATCGTCCCAATTATGGTTATTTTGTGATGTACTATTAAAATAAGGCAAAAGCCAAAGCCTTTATTTCATAATGATTAGCCATTTTAAGTAGAACAATAAAATAATGGCTCCATAGGCTTTATGACTAAAGCAACATAATTTAAAAAACGTATACACAATAATTAATATATAACAATAATTAAATAAACATGATATATTATAAAAGAGTAAATATTCTAAGTGTTTTATAGGAAAAAGCATAATAGCGTAATATTTTCTCTTTATTTACAAGCTAAAGATATTTTTAGTATAAAAATCTTACTAGAAAATTGTTTTATCATTCATCTATTCTAAGTTGTATAAATTCTTAAGCTTTGCAATATAGTAATGTCTTTAATATTATATGTCTTTAAATTTTTTGATAAATTCTTAAGATCTTATCAATATGTATGCAAAATATTAAAAGATTAGTCATAGTGTATCAAATAATTTTGACATTAATTGCAGTTTAACCTCCTATAATGATAGTATGAACTGATACTATACTATAGATAATATGAACAGTTTAATTGCAATGTAATCAAACCAATCGATCTTCCAATGTCAATACCCATTACGTTTATACCATTTACATTGGAATGTGAGCTTCTCAAAACAGTGTCCTTGCTCAATATGGAATTATAGCATCTATTTCGACGGTAAAGTCATGAAGGGAGTATAAACAATCACGCGCATTCATAGGTGCTTACTGCTTCAGTATAAATTGCCAGCAGATGTACATACCATTACATTTCTCTACCATCTTCCCTTGGAGAAGCATCATGAAATACGTTAGTATTAAAGCGAAGCTTCAGTTTTTTTATAGTGCAGTAAAACTGCAGTGCTATTATTTATCGTGTATAAGTGTGTACTAAAACAGTACCTCAAAGTCAGCGTTAATATTTATAAAATTTAAAGTTAAACGTTTTGTAAAAATTAAATCACGTGATTCTCAAAAGTGGTTCAGTGTAAAGAAAAATTGTTGAGTGTTTTTATTGAGATAATGTTAACAGAGTTTTTCAAATATTGTTTCTACATTATTAATTAATTTTTAAAACTTTTAAAGCTTTTTAAAACTAGTATTTGTTTCAAAATGTTAAATTTAAAGTCGTGAATTATTATTTACTATCTTAAAAGATCTCAAATATTTTTTTAAAAACGGTTTTTACTAGTAATATAGAAAATGTTCTACTATTTCTACATTATTAATTTATTTTTAGAGCTTTTGCTTATTTTGCTATATGCTTGAAAATATTCAGTCTTGAATTATTTTATTAATATCTGCATAAAGGCCTCAAATAATATTCATACATTATAAAAATTATTTTTCTAGTTTAGTTCATCTCTTATCACAAGTAATATCTAGTTTCATGTTGACCCATATTGTGGTACCTCACGATGTCAACCTTCACAAATGGCGCGACATTAAATTGATTTCTAATAAATCTTTTTTAAAGCTGAGACCAATTCTAATACAAATGTTACTTCGTATTTTGTAATGCTATAAACATTTATGTTTACGAATCTAAGTATAACAGATTGAACCGTATAGTATGAGAGCATTGGGAAAAACAACTTAAAGTAAATAATCGCTTTTTTAAGCATGGAAAGCTCCTTCAATATATGTAGTAATATAACAAACAAATCTATTTGCAAAATAAACCCTTTTATAATCAGATTTTTCATAAGAAATATCGCAGACTTTTCATAGCTAAATAAATACATTTCACAGTTTTGGCTCTTAGCAGTCAAAAAAATTGTTCATCCTGTTATTTGTACTAGTATTTCTGTCTATCTTGTATTTTTTAACACTCCTATATTTTCAGATTATTATTCTTACTCTAGCATCCGTGGCGATGGCCGCCAAATTGGAAAATAATTATTTGCCGCCAAGTGTCGGTACATCGGATGGTGCAAATGCTGGTCTTCGAACACCATTTGAGTCATCACGGAGCATTGGCCAAACTAATCCTCAACAAGGCCAAAGCTCAATTGCCAATCAAGCTGAAATTTTAAGATTCGAGAATGAGATGAACGAAGAGGGTTATCATTACGCCTATGAAACCAGTGATGGTACCAAAGCTGAACAAAACGGTAAGGCTATTTTTAAGCTTCACTTCACATATTCATCATACATCACTTCAAATATTGCATCAACAACTCATTAGATATTATACAATGGTTCATTATAAGCATAAAATTTGTTTAGGTACATATTATAAAATATATGTAAAAATCTAAATTATAATTTACAAGGGCAAAGTTTATACAGAAAAAGTTTCATTTTACAATTTTTAAATAAGTTTAGAGATGCAATGTGGAACAGTCATAGCATACAATAGCAACCATATCACAGCAAAGATAAGATTGCACTAAAAGCATTCTTACACACCCGAAGGCTACTTCAACGAAGATTCAACGAATAATATATATTAACCAATTTTATTACGGAACTTGCTATTTACCTTTCACGCGATTACACTCCTAATAAGCGTACCTACATATAACTATTTAGTTAAGTTAATATTGCATGAAATTTCAATGGATATAAATCACGTATACTTAAGAATACTTCTGGCAACCTGTCAGTCTGACAGCAGTTTTATATGACATAATATTGTTAATTAAGTTGCGTAGCCTTTTATCGTGGCTTTTTTTGTACAGTGATTTATTGGTTTTGTATTTTCATGTTATGTCAATATATGAGATCTTTAATTGAATAAATTTGTTGCTTTTTTAACAAAGTTACGTAAGATCCTTCAACTTATAAAAACAATCTGACAATTCGTTCATAGGCAGTAACAGCACTAAACAGAAAATTTCAAATTAGAAATATTATTTTTTTATTACATATATTCAGAATATTTTATATCTGTTTGATATAAAAACACAGCAATTGTTTGATTATTTATGGTTTAAAATCCCGATAAATTCTGTTATTCCATTCATAAATTTATATTAAGCGATGAATTACATCTTAGTTTGATGTTAATTTTACTAACAAAATCCATTACTCATCAGAAAAGGGTTTAAAAAAGATTTCAAATTTATGTTCCAGGACGAGTTTTGCCAGGATCCGGTCCTGAAGAAGGATCCATTCAAGTTTCCGGTTCCTTTTCTTACATAGGTGATGATGGACAAACATACTCCATTTCTTACACTGCTGATGAGAATGGCTTCCAACCAACTGGGGATCATTTACCCACACCACCACCGATTCCTGAAGCTATTCTTAAAAGCCTCCAACTCACGGATAGAGAAGGTACATATAATTTATGATTCATCATACTTTAGTAAACGTAGGTATAAATCTATTTTAAAAATTTTAATGATTACGAGATCAATAACTTTTCTCTATATACGATCCATCATTAGAGTATATTTTATGGTTATGGCAGCGTCTTAAGAAACATTACCATTCGACTGTTTTTACTTCGAATAATTTGCCAATCCGACTACCACGAAAAAGACTTTTAATATTATGAGTTGTTAGTTAGCTTATGTAATTACAAATAATGTAGCTTTCAACTGGTAAAAGAATTTTCAAGATCACACACACACAATCTTTACTTTTTTATAATATTAGTATAGATTTCCCATTGGATATAATTGAATTTTACAATGTTAATTTTGTATTGTTTCATATTTAATTATATAACTTTATCTGCGTTATTAAATTTGTATGCTCATAAAACATTTTCAGACATTTCGTTCATTTAAATGAATTATTTTAATATGATCTACTATGAATAACATTAATATATACAAATGATGTTTTATATAGAGAGAATTCAAATAAATTGTCTTTATAAATGTGAAGCCAAACTTCTAGCTTCTTGAAACATTCGAAACTAACTTTTCTTAAGTAACTTATCCGTGATAAAGTTATGTTCTTGGTTTAAACATAGGTAGTACAACAAACATAACGTCATTATCTAGACAAATACCTAAATAATTCTGGCCTGAAGCGTTAAAGTTACATATAATCTGATTCTCAAATATTTCACATACCAAAAAGTATCTAATGCAATAAAATTAGTAATTGAATTTTTTGCAGGAATATATAATAGTCAGAAAAGCAGTTACGACGCAGATGCTGGTTATTAAAACGATAATTTCAAGCAGAGACTGAAAATAACTATTCGAAGGGAAGATTTAAAAATAAATGCGTTATAATTATCACGCCTACAAACATTTTGAAGCAGATTTGGTGTACAGTGTATATAAAAATAGGAGTTAACTTTTTGTTTGTTAAAATTTAAGTTGAACCCACCCAATATTTTGTTTTAATATTTTTTTGGACTTCGGCCAGTATGATTTGTCGTTTTAATAAATTTGTAAATAATTTTTATTATTTTTTATTTTTTTAAAGTATAGCAGAAAAGGTTGCATTTATTTTGTTTTTTATGGTAAGGCGGGTAACAGAGCTGGTGGGTCTCCTCTATGGTATGACCGCCGCCCATGGACAACCGCGCCACAAACCGCGCTTATGTTGTGTTACTGCCTCTTTTTATTGTTCTCACAATAAGTTTGAATCAGTATCGTAACCAAAAAAAATTATTCAAGAAAATTCAACCTCTACATGCAAACTTATTTAATAATTCATAAAATCTAAACAGATAATAAGATCTTTCTTTTCTTTACCAATATTTAAACTGTTTAGTCTTATAAAATTTAGAGCACTATTTGAAATCATCTCACGGCGTCACAATGACGTAATAAGGATATTACGTCTATTATTATTAAATTCTTAAGGCCGTGAAGATGTAATAATTATGAAGTAAAGGCTGAGAGTTCGTCATGCTTCGACACTATCAATCAAGTCTTAACTCGTGACAAATTAAACTTCTAACACTGTGGATAATGGTCCGTTATAACCTGTGAGTAAACCCTCAAGCTCTGTAATCGACACAGCGACTAGTATTATAGATGCAAGATATTATAGAAATAATTTGGTAAAGCTGCCATAAGTAAATACTATCTTGCATACTTACAAAACATTTAACATTAATTATTTGAATTTGAATTGAAAATTGACAGGAAATTTAAACCAACAACTATTAAAATTGCAGATAATAGTCAACCACAACGAAAGGGCCTCCGTATTCTCACTCACTCAGCGAAACACAGTACAAGTACCGTTTCACTTTGTGTATTCTGTAAGCCCGTGGTATCAATTCGGACGAGCCGGCCCAATTAGTACGGCCGTATTTGCTTCAGCATGGCTCTCCCACGGGTGGTCTCTTCTATTTCTCTAATCGTATTATTGACTACTTGCTTGGTAATTCAATTAATAATTTTACTCTTCTCGCCTCCATATTTGATCTATAAAAATTGTTATTAGGTACCTATACATTTTTCACAATGTAGACACACATCTTTGGAAATAAAAACCTTCAAATTAAGCTTCACTATGCACAAACACAAAGTGGGTTTTTATAAATTGTGGATTACAGCGCGTAAATGAATACTTATCGCCAAATTTTATCAAATATCCTGGAATTGGTAGCGGCGTCTGACATTAACTAAACGAATTAATACGCAACGCGTTGATGAAAATGTTTCGAATATCTTTCACCAGAACAATTTACTTTTAGACAAATATTTGTCTTTGGACAGTTTCAATTGCTAAATTAAATGATTTCTTCATGTTTGTTACCATTTTTATTATATTGACGTGCTGCTATAGCACACGTGATCTAAGATGTCTTTTTAACTCTACAGAATGAATGTTACATATATTTTTCACATTTCTACTATAAAAGGAATAATAAATAAGGAAGGAATAATAGGAATTCTAGCAAGGATCAAAAAAATTACAATATTAAAGATTTTTAAATCACATTTATGATCTCACCCGTAGGAGAGCTATGCTGAACCATATGCGTACGCACTAATTAGGCCGATTCGTCCGAAATAATACCACGAGCCCACAGAACACTCAATGTGAACTGGTAGTTGTGCTTGAACCGGTGCTTCTTCTGTGTTTCGCTGAGTGAGTGAGGATATCGGAAGTTCTTAAAATGCCGCTTAAATGGCGTAAAAAGCCAGCAACACAACCAATGCATGAACTGTAACGCGGTTTTCTTGGGTGGTGGTATTCATTTACTACATATATATAAGACCCCACATGCTCCGTTGTCCGTTATATCATAAAAAAAACTTTAGTCTAAATAACAAGATCGTGTCAGAGCTGTTTTTTAAAATGGCAGTCTCTCGTACTGTCGTAAATTATAAAAGTAATTCTGAGTTTTATTTAAATGCAATTTAAACTGGACCAAACAAATTCATCATAGAAACCAAATTGAGTGTATCATTGATTTACCGTTTACTATAATGAGGTAGGCATTTGTCATACTCGTATATAAAACGCAGCATTCTTATATATCATCATCATCATTTCAGTCGTAAGACGTCCACTGCTGGACATAGGCCTCCCTTATTTATATATATATATATAATAATTATATTAATAATTATTAACAAGTATAGTAAAATATTAAAAATAATATTTTATTATTTTATACATATATTATATCTGATTTCTACTTCTAAGTATCATAATAAATTCTTCGCCTTAATTTTTTGTCTTAGTGTTCACAATTTTGTCAGTGTCAGAATAATGAGTTTTAGAGCCATACTCAGCTTGAAATGGTAGTTGTACTTGAAAGGATACTTCTAATGTGTTTCGCTGAATGAGTGAGGTTATTGGAGTAAAAACCCGGCAACACAACCAATGCGCATAATGTGGCGCAGTTGTCCATGGTTGACGGTATTCTCTTACCATATAGGAGACCCACCTGCTCCGTTATCCGCTATACCATAAAAAATATATTTACTTAAATAACGACAGAGAATCGAGCAAGAATATAGACGAAGTTCAATGAGAGATATAACTTATAACCCTGAGCTAACATTTTAACCAAATACAAACAAATTGAGGACATAATATACAGTATGTACAGGTAACAAAAGGATAATTTATGAATAAGACAAAAAAATTATAATAAATATACATTTTTACAATATTTCACTTACAACTTCATTTTATTTATATATAATAATTAAGGGACAAAATAGACAAATAGAAATAATACATTTTGAGGAAGTAGGACAAGTATAAATGATTTTTTATGTCAAAATAAATTATGATAATTTATTAACAGTTAATAAAATGCCATATGTTACGGGGATCTAGACCGAATTTTCCGTTACTTAAATTAAAGTTAAACAAGTGAGCTAAGCCACTAGGCAATAAAATTCTTGTAGCCTAGTTGCTGGGCACTTTAATATACTGCAGATATAATTAGATTCCGTGCATTTTTTGTTGCTGCTGACGCACATGTGTTTCCTGTACGAACACTCCTTACACAAGGATAGGAAATTAAATGCATCCCGTGCCTTTGAATCTCTGACATTATTAGTATAATATAAGCAATGGTTAGACGTGATTGTTCGTGTACATCGCGCCTAAACAAAGTATAGAATTTATTTGTTGCAAAATTGAAGTCTGAAATACTCTTTCGTCTAGCTCGCCGGCTGAGTGATGTGTGCACTGTGGTTAGATTAGCCAAATTGATTTCGAACAATTGTAGTACGTGAACTTAAAATGAAGTGTTATATTGTGTTATGTTTATTTATAGTGAATATTTTACTGGCAGGTGTAAGTATATTTCGTGAAGGATTTTTTATTAAGCCTGGAATTAAATTACATCAGTAACACACACCTTCTGAAGTGTCTACACCAAGCTTTTGTAAGGCATATATTGATAATCATAGGTTTCAGTTGTTCAAGTATTTTTACTTAAATTATATTGCTTATATAAATATCAATTTATCAAGTGGAAGCAGTTTTGTAGAATATATGTAAAAACCAAAATCAATAAATACCCTTTATTCCAAAATGTGGAATAAAGTTACATCATGTTTGTAACCAGGGAAAACTTTAAATTATGAAGACTTTATTACAGAATCAGGTTAATTTAATAGACATGTTATTAAAGATAAAACTGTATCGATTCTAATAATTTAATAATAGTTTTTTATTAGTATTATTCTCATAATATATATTACGGCATTTACTGTCGTTTTTATTTTTGAAATATCTGTGTTAATGGAGATATATTTTATTATTTTTATAGATTAAAAAAAGCCAAAAACAAGTCTTTTGTTCTCCAAAATATTTATATTATGATAATCCACAAACTACAAAATCCTACATAAACTAAGAGGCTTCTAAAATAAATTAATTGACTGTGGTTATTTTATATACCTACAATATACACTCAGTCTATATTTTGATTACTATAAACTTTTTGGAATTGGAATGAGTTATCGTATACTCTTAACAGTCTTAACCAAAATGCACAAAATTAGGTCAGCACCATAAACTCGAATTGCTAAATAAACTGACTTTAGCATTCAGAATACTCTGACCTTGTTGTTAAGACCTACTTAGAAATTTATAACTAAATATTAAAACATAACAACATTTTCAAGTATTGAGATAATACGCTGACATCAGCATTGATTGGAATCACAAATATATTTCAAAAATTCGCTATTATTTTATTATTAATAAATAATACTTACTATATTGTGAAACAGCTTATATCGAAAGAAATAAAAGACATCGCTTTAAAAATGTTTAAGCTGTTAAGATTAATAAACACAGCACAGTGTTTCATGATAACAACAAAATAAATACTAAATGAATTGTGAGCTTTTAAAATTCATTAGATAATTATTGTTACTTTTCATTTAAAATTACTTTTTTCATCGTACAGCGAGCAACAGAGCGAATAAGCCTCCTCTATGGTAAGCGATCACAGCCGCCCATGGGCAGCCACGCTACAATCCGTTATGTGCTGCCAGCTTTTCACAGCGCTTGAGCACTGACTCAGCGAAGTAATACAAGTACTTATTGTTTTACGACAATATTCTCTGAGCCTGTCGTATCTCATTCGACGAATCAGTCCTATTGTGTCAGCATATGTTAAAGAATGGCTCTCCCACGTGTCAATATTCTATATTAATCTTCATATTTTATTTCAGACTTCAAGTATTCGACACAAATCAAATAATATTGTCACTAATATTCCGAAGGAAATTATAATTCCCGTGAAAGTGCATTTAGATTTTCAGCTTTCAAATAAAATAGTTCAAGAGTATGGGTTCAGAAAGAGGAAAAAAATTAAAGAAATAATATATAATCTCTTGAGAGAAACAAATAAGATATTTAGAGCAAGTCTCAATCATACAATATTTTTAAAACTAATTAATACGAAATTCCTTCGCAAAACGAAAAGACTGCCGATGGATGCAAACGTTTCGAATTATTTGCGAAATTACTGCGAAATTCAGAATCATGAAAAGGAATCGAAAAGGCAGAATTACTTTTCAATATTGCTGACTAGTATGAA
>DWCF01000987.1:0-35574 GCA_018230265.1 Delias oraia
TGGCGCATGCGCGTAGTATATGTGGCCAGTAGCGAGAGATTCATGAGCCCGGCTTGACGCTTTTCCAGCGATTTTCCAACACGTAAACAATTTGAAGTTTAAGTTTAAGTGAAGTGTAGTGTTTGTGTTGTGGGTTTTGTGTGGCAAGTGCTTTTGGTAAGGATTTCCATTCGTAATGTTAAGGTTATATGATTTTAATTTTCATTTATAGTTGGAAAAGTTTACAATCTTACATTTAATTAATGTTTGGAAAAAAGTTAAGTTTCATAATAATATTTTTAACTTACTAAACTTTTAACATAAATAAACTAATTACTTTTAGTTTAAAAAAACATTTCTCTTGTCTTTGTCTTTTTTACATGTAGTTATGGAAGTTTTTAATTCTTACATTTAGAGCAATTCCTTCAAACACAAAGTTAATAATAAATTACATATAATATTAGTTTTAAATTTTTTGCTCTATCACATTATAAAACAATTTTTAAAAAATATTCATTTGGTACACAAAATATATTATTATATACTATGACTAGTAAAGTAAAAAGATTGTTCGGCTATTAGTATGTCCCCCAACATACGGCGATGAATTTCAGCGCCCTCCATTCTCAGCATTTAGACTACCAATCGAAAACAACTGTAAAAGAATAAAATCAAGAAAGGGCGTATTTGAACTAGACATGTGCTTCTGTTTCACTTTTGACCTGTCTAATAAAATTGATTTTCATACTTTACATGGCTCTATAATATCATAAGCTCACAGAATACCAGTGTGCAATTACTGTTTCAATGAATATGACTCGTTCACTTGAGGTAAAAGGCGAAAAATAAATAAAAGCGTGATTTGTAATGAGATTTTAATGAGATAATTAAAACAGGAAAGAAAAGGGCAACAATCATGCAGAGTGAGTGAGGACATCGGAGGCTAGTGAAATTATACCGCTTAAGAGTAAAAAGCCGGCAACGCAATCAAAGCGTGGATTGTGGCGTAGATAGGTGGCGGTGATATCTTCTCATAAAGAAATTCTCTAAAAACCGGCCATAAAAAATATTGCAATCGTAAAATTGGCCAAAATTTAAAGATTTTTATTTAATTAACGCTATCTTAAATGCACCATTAAATACTTATTTATGACGCTAGTAAAATAAAATCCATAAATACATGAACTAAACTTAGCGCAGATTTTTATATTCGAACGAGTATGAAGTGACCTAGAATAAAGATATTCTATTTTTATGAATTGCTATGATTCATTTGATGCGTTTCAGATGTACCAGGTTCGTGATTGCCGGATTATGACATAAAAAAAGAGTCATTTTTTAAATTTATTTAAACTTAAATATTGAACAAAAGAATTGCTTTTCAGCTGCGATTTATCACCGAAAATCGAGGCAAAATACAAAGTTTAATCTGTATTAGTTGTCATTCCACAAAAGAGCGTCTGTTAAGACATTTAGTGCGCATATTTAGTGAATCAGATGCCTGCAGGTAAATTTCCAAAGTAATTACTATTTATAAATAAATATATCCACAACCTAGCAAGGGCTATGGATGCCCATGGGCGCAGAACTGATTATCTTAAATGAGCCTCCTGAATATTTGCCTTCAAATTTTGATAAGCGAAAGTTACATTAAGGAATTACGTTCGGCAACTGGTGAATCGCTGGTTTTCAGCGTTCATACACATAAACACAGTTTTAAAAAACTTGAACCATCAAGAGAAGACAGTGAAAATAAACAAAGGAAAAATTAAAAAGCAATTTCATAATTAAGTTTTTTTTACGTGTATACAATAATATTTATTTGCTTATTATTTACCTCGCAAAACTCAACAATGGCTTTTTTATTGTATAGCGGACAACGGATCAGGTGGGTCTCCTATGTAGTAAGAGAATACCGCTGCCTATGAACAATCGCGTCACAGTCCACGCATTGGTTGTGTTGCCGGCTTTTCACGCCACATTTAAAGAGCCTCCGATATCCTCGCACACTCAACGAAACATAGTAAAAAGACGTTTCAAGTACAACTACCGTTTTACGCTGAATACTTTGTGAGCCCGTAGTATAACTTCGTACGAGTTGGTAATATTAGTTTCAGCATTCATTTTAGCAGTTAATTTTTATTTAAACATATTTGTAGAACCTCTGGCAATGTATCAACTTTGAAAAACACGTCAAAAGTAATGAAAAACAATAAATAAAATAATTTATTCAATACAGACTGTTCCTACCTGTGAAATAAATTGTCTGTTCTTTGAATTTTTCAAAGGTTATACTTATATTTGATTCCTTTTTGATGTTAATTTGGGTTTTAATTAATTTTTGTTAACTTTGGGTCTATTAATTCATTTTGAAAGGCTTAGGATTTGGTTAGATTTTATACAAATATAAATAATATAAATGATTTGTACAGATTGGTTAACTTAATGGTTTTATCTGCCTAATGCACTGAACTATAATGCTCAACATTTTATTGAAGCATACGCTAATGCTGTAATCGGATCTGCTCGTATGGAGTGATACCACGGACTAGCAGCAAAATAGCTTTAATGCTTGTACTATGTTTTGTATAGTTGTAGGTTTCTGAGGCTTTTGAAATTATACCGCTCAGTGGTGCAAAAGGCCGCATGGATTGTTGTATGGTTGGCCATGGGCGAAGCTCATCTTACTACCATACTCTATATAATAAAAAAGCACTGCTTTTTATATCCCCATAGCAGCAAGAATATATGTAAGAGTAATATCCCGGTAGGAATATTTAATTTCAGTCGAATCTCTTACGGTCGGAAAATATAAATTCGATATTCATGGCGTAAAAATTTGTTGGGACATTAATCAATTGTGCCTTTTAAACGTCTTTCGGTACCCTCCGGGGATTTTTCGGAAGTAAATCATTAACTTTGAGCGTGCTTTTGAAATTCTATTCTCGACGACCTCAGTACTATTTTTATCACGAGTTTCTCTTTTTCATTGATTTTTAAAACAGAACGAAAAGCGCTTTTTAAAACAATATATTGCACACTGGGTATTTTTTCAGCTCGTAGCATCACTTTTGACGTACGGGCGATTAGTACGTTAGCATATGCTTTAGCATGGCTCACTCACGGGTGCAACAGTACGGTACAGTATCGTTTGGACCAGGATTCGAACAAAAAACTTCTCGTTTCGTGGTAGATTTATAAAACCAGTTAGCTACGAGGCTCACCAAAAAGGTTTATTTATTTATTTTATGCAATATCTTGTGGCAACCCTCGTGATTAGAAACCAACTTGGTCAGTCTGTTTGTGACAGCAGTCAATGGCAATAGTAAAAAACCTATCGAATTCTTCAAAACACAATTTCATGGTTGTCTCACCGAAAGCTGAAAACCGCAAAGAATCTTGGAAATACAATAGAATTACCTACACCATAATGTTTTAACATCTAAAAGCGGTTTATCTTAATCTAGATGGTTTTGCGTAAGCCCGTAAAGGTAAATTATGAAGTCGTGCGAAAACTGTGCACAGTTGAATATAAAAAAGCAGTTGATATATTTAAAACACATATCATTTAACCATATCATAACCATAGCTTTATAACTTCATAGACTTCTGGTATCTTTACTGATGCCGTACAAATACAGTTTAATTATTTTTTTTAAACCCAAGAAATGACAGTTTTCGTTTCACGCTAAAAAGGCACTTTGTCATAGCAAGCACGCACCACTTATTTTAGCTGAGCTTCTTGCTCGTTTGTCACCGTTTTCATAAAAAAAAACTATTTTATGAGCCCGAGATCTCACTTCTGCCAAATCAGGCACAAATAGTGCAACAGAATTGATTTTCCACTGGTTATACTCTGGTAAGTCCTGGGTATTGTCAAAAAGCCATCGAAAAAGAGAATAAATTTACGCATTGAATTATAAATTTTATTCTGACTATGGATCAAAACCGATATCGACCCATGATTTCAAGATAGGTTCCAAGACTTCCCAGCAACGAAGCTCCTAAAAACGTTCAGCGTTTATTACATCGTGAAGTTCTATGTATTATTATCTGTGTTTCTATCTTGTACCGATTTTTTCATATATATAAAGCCAGCTGATTTACTATAAAAGTAAATGTTAGGATAGATTTAATCAACTACCAGACGCATTAACCTCAATTGGACTCTGACTTAGACTGATGTAGACAGGCTGAAAAAATATAAAACCAAATAGAATAACGTTCAACTTAAAAAAAAAGAACTTGGCCTCGCTTTGTGCTATCTCATCATATACCATTGTCAATGAACGAAATGCCATTCTTTTAATACTGAGTGATATAAAAACGTAATGGCCATAAAGAGTAATAAAAACTTATGTTAAATTAGGACGCGACGCGACGGCGACCGCGTACCGGAAAACGCAGAGTGGGACGTCCCGCCACGCGATGGAAAGACGATCATGACAGTCGCGGGAAACCGCTGGACTCAGATCGCTCAAGATGGTAATAGGTGGGCGTCTTTGGGGGAGACATATGTCCAGCAGTGGACTATACAGGCTGATGATGATGTTAAATTAAATACTAAATCTAGTTAAAATTTGTGGGAATCTAAAATTGTTATCAATATACTTTTAAAGTTTAAATAGTGGTTACTTTATTGTACCTACTCAATAATGTTTATTTTTAGAGAAACAAATACAAGTTTATTAACTTTTATATATATATTAGATGACAAACGAGCACTGAGGGCAAGTGGTCCTTCGCCCATAGACAACCACAGCTCTCGCAGAGTTGTGGGTGCGTTGCCGGCCTTAAATTAAAAAAATCGGTTATTTATTTTTTGTATTTCAAAATAAATAAAAATGTTTTTTATTCCTAACAAACATACTAACAAGTTTCTCAAATTTGTGAAATTCAGGAAGAAAGTTTCAGTGAAAAGAGACAAAACTTACACATGCGATTGAGAAACGGCTTTTGTACTATAAAACAATATTAATTATTATAACCCTCAATTCTGAGTCACGCTAACAAAGAAACTTATAACTTCTAAGAAGGTGTGTTGTCCTTTATTTTTTCATAGTTTTAAAAGAGAAATGACGCCACTTTTTACTTTTTTATTAAATTAAGGGTGATGGAATAGACGGATCACCTCCATGGTAAGAGATCCGCCCATGGACAACCACGCAACACTTCGAATTTGTATTTTTCCAACTTTTTTACGCCGCTTAAACGGTAATTAAATGGTCTCCGATATCCTCATTCACTTAGTAAAACAGTGCAACTACTGTTGCACTCTGAGTATTCTGTCAGCTGGTGGTATTTCTTTGGACGAGCCAGTCCAATTAGCGTCAGCATAAGCTTTATCGTGGAGAAAAACTATTCATCTTTATCAGCTTAATTTTGAATGTAAAATCCATGCAATTACCGCCATGCTATTAAGTTTGCGAAATAGAAACTCAGACCAGGATTTGGTGGTATTTACCAGCTTCTATGAAATGAACAATCTCTTAAGACCCTATACGTTATTAATTGTACTTGGTGTTTAGAAGAGCTTGACAGGGGCCGGGCAAGCTTAACATTATCTTCCCCGTGGGAGAGCAACGATAAAGCTAATGCTGACGCACTGATTGGGCTCAACCTAAGTGATACTACGGGCTCACATAATACCAGAGTGAAATATTACTTGTACTGTGCTTCGCTAAGTGAGTAATAGTGGAGATCAACTAAATGTTTAAGCGGTGATACAACACAAAATTAACTATTGTGGCGCAGCTATTCATATGCGCTGGTGATCTCTTACTATAAATTTGACCCACCTGTTACGTTGTCCGCTATAAAATAAAACCATAACTATACATATTATAAAACAATTCTAAAAACATTAAAAGTTATTTTAATATAAGAAATATAGAAGTAGGCACTTTTATCGCAAAATATTTTAAGGTATTAAAAACAGGATTATAAAGGCTGCTTCAAAGGTAGGTAGAAGTAATTTATTATAAATATATAATAAAATAAAAATTATATATTTAGTCGAGAGCGTACCTATTTGCTAAAAGACAAGCTTCGCATGATGCAGGGTCTGGAGGTGTTCATGGGCGGAAGATCGCTTATCCTAGGTACTTTCCAGCTCGTTTGCTTTCCAGTTTTCTTAAAAAAATCTACTATAGTTTCCATTACATACAGTATAGAATTCATTTAATTATATGCGTTTTAAAAATTTGTCAAAGTTGTTCGTTGGCAGCCCTGTACGAACAAAATCTCAGTAATGGATACCGTAGAGGCAACGAGAAAAGTTCGCCAATAACTTTTACCGCCTGTACTTAATTAAGGCTTCAATCCATACTGATATTAATAATCTCAAGTATCATTTAACATAGAAATTTTTGATGAAAATGTGCAAAATTAAGGCGAAAATTGGCCCCGGATTTTAGACGGATGGAAATGTAGCAATATACTGTAGGCATATGAGAGTTATTTAACTATGTGGGGTTTTTTATAGTACAGCGAAGAAAGGAACAGGTGGGTGTCCTATATAGTAGAACATTGCCGCCCATGAACAATCGCGCCATAGTCCGCTCTTTGGTTGTGTTCTAAAGCTGCTTGTAAAAGTATCTCCAAACCAACACTATTTTAGTACCTATATAAAGGCCGGCAAAGAACCGCATTTCACCTGGGGTTGGAGAGGTCCATGGACGATTGGCCACTAATCCTAGGTGACCTTTTGCTCATTAAACTACTGCGAAGAAAGTTAATAGTAGAAAATTATGGAGTATTTATTGACCCAGTTGTGTACCGTGATTTCCCTTCAAATAATGTGTTTCCTGAAATAGGTTGTCGCTAATTGACAAAGTGATGGATCGTTTTTAAATACGCTGTTATTAGAACTAATTCCATTCTAGTGGCACTTTCCAAATCAATACTTACATTTTTTACTGTGCTCAATATAAATCACGTTTTATACAACCTTTCCACCATGGGAAAGCCATGCTGAAGCATATGCTGACGTACTAATTGGGCCGGTTCTCAGAAATTTAGCGTGAAGTACTGTTTTTCGTTGACTGAATAAGGATTCTAAAGGTCCGAAGTCATACCTCGAGCTCATAGAATACTCAGTGCTAAATGGTAGTTGTACTTTAAATAATGCATATAAGATCTTAATAAAAGGTTTTTTACCTGAGCTAACATTAAAATATACAGTCCAAAAATGAATTAAATTTAACAGAGATTTGAGAAATAGGAGAGAAACTGTAAAACCCACTCATTTTAACCTGGTGAATGTAAACAAAAAAAACTTCCCTTATAATATATATTTCTTCAGGAAAATTTATTCTCTCCTACAAAAGCTCTAGTTGAATTTTAATATTCCAAGAAGCTTGTTAATGAGCTTTGAGCAAGTTTGGCAGCAGATTTTATGTTAAAGATTATATAAACGTAAAAAGTTGCCTCTAAAAATTTTATATCTATGCGCTGATTGGCAAATGTCATCATCATCATTTCAATCGTAGGATGTCCACTGCTAGATAAAGGCCTCCTCTATGGACCTCCAGCCTCGAAGCTTCGGCTTAGAATTGCGCTTCCCCATACCGGGAGCGCACTGTGGGACGTCCCGCCCACGTCGTGGAAAGACGCGGGCAGCTTCTGGATCCAGATTGCTCAAGATCGCAATAGGTGGGCGTCTTAATGGGATGCCTATGTACAGCAGTAGACTTTAATAGGCTGAAAATGATGATAATATCATCCCGTGGGTGTCGTAAGAGGCGACTGAAGGACATACCGGAAGGTGGACAGCAGCTTTCTCCTCGTAGGTACTACAAAACCTAACTGAAATCGCCAACCCGCCTGCCAAGAGTAGCGATATTGGCAAAAATCCACAAGGACATGAAAAACCCTATGAATACCAGAGGGTCATATGTCAACAATACGTCAAATGGGTAAATTGTCAGAATGCTTTATATAAAAGAAATCAAATGTTTTAAAGAAAATGTTATTATGTCTGTATGTGCATAGGGGGCGCTAAAAACAGGCGCTCAGCCACTTGCATTCTATTTTCTTATTGATTGTTTTGATAAAATGTTGTATTGATAAATTTTAAATAAATAAATTGCGAAGTTGAGTAACGGTAATAAGATATTTTATTTATATTTCTGAGTGCCTTGTAGCTAAGTGGTTTAATAAGTGTACCATGAAGAGAGAATGGTATCAAGTTCGAATCCCGGACCGAACAATTATAATTTAATTTATAATGTATTTGGTCTCTGGAAGGGCTTGAAAGTGGCCGGGCGAGTAACTTAATAGAGTCGCACCCGTGAGATAGTCAGGCTGAGGCATTTGTATGCTATCGCACTGATTGCGCCGGCTCGTCCAGAGTAATCCAAGGGGCTCACAAAATACTCAGCGTGATATGGTAGTTATCCTTTCAAGAGGCATCTCTGACGTGTCGCATACGGCAAATAGAAACCTTAATGTTAAACCGACTTTTTATTTGGCTAAAATCCAAAAATTTTGAAACTAGCGCTGGCGCAATGAAATACTAATGTCACCTTTATACCAAATAATTTTCGTAGAGGAAATAATATATTAGGTTTACATATGAAATTGGACTTTTTTCGTACGGCCCACTTTAATCTCAAATATTCTAGTTGGTGAGAAAATCCAATTTTAAATTTATACGTAAATTTAATTAAGTATTTTTGTTTTGAAAATTGTAATTCATATGTTTTTTCCCGTCGTTTTTTTTTGCGTCACTCGGTTCGAGAGCCACGCTGAAGCACAAATTGGACTTGCTCGGCTTACGTGATTGGGTCCTACAATGGGTTCACCGAATACTCAGCGTGAAACGGTACTCGTAACGGTATTCGTCGAGTGAGTGAGAATATCGGAGCTCCTAGAAATTATGCTGTTTTAGCGGCGTAAAAAGCCAGCAACACAACTAATGCACGGACTGTGGCGCGGTTGTCCAAGGAAGTTGGTGTTTTCTTATCCCTTAGGAAACCTAACTGCTTCGTTGTCCGCTATATAATAGTACTTATAACCGAAAGTATACAATAGACTATATATATATTATACAGAAAAACAGATACGGGAAACCGCTGGAACCAGATCGCTCAAGATCCTAACAGGTGGGCGTCTTTGGGGGAGGCCTATGTCTTTGAATGACTTGAATAGGCTGATGATGATGATATGATAGAGATTATATTGACAAAATATACTGCTGAGACGTGATCATACCACATTTGACGCAGTATAAGGTGTATGTAACGATTGAAATGCGCTTAAATCGTGTTTTTAGTTTGAACAAACTGGAATAGGTACACGGAGCCTTTTTCCAAGTGCTAGTAAATGTATCAGAGTGTCCATGTTTAAAATAGGCAATGTGCCAAAATGTTTGCTATCAGATCTAAATTGCAAGATTTAATGCTCCACCTTTTGATTGTAATGGATACAATGTTTTTTGGGTAATTTGTAGAATTTATGGCGCGGAAGAGAAATGTATATGGCAAGGGGAATTGTACAAAATTAAATATTATAAGCGAGATAAATAAATACAAAAATATTATAAGGAAAATGTTTCTTTTAAATCGTCTATATTAATTTATGGCAATGGCCACAGGCGGAGCACCGCTTTTACTACGTGAGCCTCCTACTCGTTTTCTAACAATTATGTATTGTAGAAGAAAATAATGAAGAGCGACTTTACAGAAGATAATAAATAAAAAATAAGCATTCAAGAAAAAATTCTTTATTTGTGGAAACTGCTGCAATTTATGGCCAAACAATATCTTCCGTGGTTTACTAGTTTTTAATAAATCATACTTCTTTAATTTACTTATTTTTTTTTCTTTTGTCATAAATGAAATAAAGGCTTATTAGAGAAGAACCTTGATAAAAATTATTAATTTAATAAAACTGACTTATAAATACTCCAAAATGTATAAAATAGTTGTCGTACTATAATAAAAGAACCTACATATAACCAACATATAAAAAATGCTCTTTTTTGTATGACAATACTTATTTCACAGTGTATGCCACTTATTATATATTAATAACATGGAAAAAATAATCCAAAATCGATCCAAAGAAGACGAAACAAAAGTAAAATATAGACAAAATAACATGAAAAACCTAACAGTTAAGCCATCTAATCCATTTTTATGAATGTAGGTTAAAATGCTGAAAACTTTTGCCGTACAACAACCAGTAAGCAGTGTTAGTACATTGCCACCTTCGCAATAAGATTACACATATACTATGTTTTCAGGAAGTTGTAGTAAATTAATTCAATATACAAACGTCCATTACTGTTTATTTTATTAACAGATTAATTGTCCTACGCAATTACAAATACCAAACTATCTATCAACATTGACAGTAACGTGCTTGTATGTAAATCCATACCGCTGGTGGGTTTATTTTGAGAATGGTTAGTCTCTCAATAGCTGAAAGGTTTGATCTGATCAGTTTAACATATAAACTATTTAATTTAATATATATATACCCGCATAAACGAGATCAACAACGAAATTGTAGGAATTACAAAAACAATACAGATCAGAGAAATTATCAGTGCTAGGAAGGCACTCTACGGGTGCTGTGCCAAACTCCCTCCATACTCATAAAGTTAAATACGAAATACATTTTCATAGCATAACGGACAAAGGAGCTGGTGGATCTGTTATATGGTAAAAGAATACCGCCGCCCATGGACAACCGCGCCACAGTCCACGCATTGGCTGCGATACGTTATTAGCGTTAGGTTTTTACATCATTTAAGCGGCGCTTCTAAGGGCTTCTGATATCCTCAATCAATCAGCGAAACACAGTACTGGCACCTTTTCAAGTAAACAACTACTATTTCACACTGAGTATTCTGTGAGCCCGTGGTATCACTTCGGACGAGCCAGCTTAATTAGTGCGCCAGCAATGCTTCAGTATGGCTCTTCCACCGGTGCGACAATATTAAGACACTCGCCCGGCCATCATGAAGCCCTTCCAGATATCAAATACTTAAACTATAATTGTCCGGGCCGGAATTCGAACCCGATACCTCTCGCTTCCTGGTAGACCTATTAAACCACTTAGCTACGAGGCTTTCTAACACATAATTAACACAATTATATGTTTAAAGTACTAATATTGCTAATAAAAATATCAGTTGATCAAAATTAAAAAAAAACTTAGCGCAAAACAGGTGATCAGTAAAAAGAATGCGATGTTGTAAGTGAATGCGCTTACATAGTAAACAAATTATTTTAAATTAAAGTTAAGTAAGAACTAAGTAAGTAAGAACATTAATATAATCTTTAAATAATTGTTCAAAATTATTCCCAAATCTATTAAAATGTGTAATTTTAATCCAATTTCACAAAAAAGTAATTACATCGAATACCTTGAAAAAGATTGCCAAAAAAGATTAAAATCTAAAGGCCAAACCTAATTAAGGCTTTCAACGAATTGTTACAAAACACGTACAAAAATTCAAAAGAGAGCACGGATTTCTTAATCGAGATACATACGTTAGGTTCACTTAATATGTATTGCTAAATGCAATATTTCTAAACATAGTATGATTTAATTGTGTCTATGATTTGATACTGTATTATTTACATTCCTATAACTGGTAACAGTTTCAAAGTATTAAGTAAAATATAAATTATTCGGTCATTGGAACAGCTTGAAAGTAACTGGCCGAATATCTTCATACTATCTTACCCATGACAGAGCCATGTTGAAGTATATGTTAACGCTATTTGTTAAGGAATTGGGCTGGCTTGAAGTGATACCCCGGGCTCACAAAATACTAAGCGTGAAACAATACTTATACTGTGTTTCACTTAGTGCGTGAGGATATCAGATGCTCTTGAAATTAAACCGCTTAAGCGGCGTAAAATGCCGGCAAGACAACCAATGCGTGGAATGAGGTGCGGTTGTTCAATGGCGGCTGTGTAACCTTACCATATAAGATACCCACCTGCTCCATTGTCGGTTGTAGGATTAAAAAAACAAGCGTTACTTACAGCGGCACACAGACCATAATTTCTTCGTCTATATATTATACAGTTATCATCTTAGTGCCGCCTATTTAAGCAATTTAATCGAACAGCCCCAAAGTCGCACATAACTTAGGCCCGCGTTATTTCAGACCCTAGCTGTGTTAATACCAATGAGCCAGACGTTAATGGTTCACTGTTTATGAGTTTATGGGCACAAGCCATAAACTCATAAACATGGAGTGGATATTGTGACTACAAACTGATTTAAAAGGACGCAGGTCATATATATTTCTAATTACATACTATTATGGACTAAAATTATTTTGGCCTTAGGTTTAAAATATGACCATACTTTTCTTATGTATTATAATACATTGCCTTATGGTATCTTAACGTGTTGTCTTTATTTATTATTCTACAGCGGACAACGGAGCAGGTGGGTCTCTTATATGGTAAGGGAACACCGCCTATGAACAACCAAGCCACAATCCGTGCATTGGTTACGTTGCCGGCTTTTTATGCTGCTCAGGACTTCCAATATCCTTACTCACTCTGTGAAATACACTACAAAGACCGTTTTACGCCGAGTATTATGTGAACCTGTGGTATCACTTCGAACGAGCTGGCCCGATTAGTTCATCAGCTTATGCTTCAGCATGGCTCTCCCACGGGTGCGACAGTATTAAGACACTCGCCTGGCCACAGCCAAGCCCTTCCAGAGACCGAATAATTTATAATTGTTTGGACTGGGATTCCAACCCGATATATCTCGCTTCATGGTACACTTTTAAAACACTTACGCTACGAGGCTCTCATTACCTCTTGTCTGTCACTTTTCCACTAAAAGTTGTATTTGTAGTTGAATTAAAAGAGACCAAACGCTGTATTAAATTTCATTTGATATATTTTAAGGCTTAGATGTATCTTTATATTTTTTTATTCCAATTTATTATTGGCAAGCGAGCAGGTAGATTACCTAGGATAAGTCACCTTAGACCTATGGATAATCGGCATAGATAACCCATCTGTTGCCGGCCTTTTTTGGTGGTCTCCAAGTCATTTTGGTTTGGAAATATCTCTGCAGGCAGCTGACTCTAAATCTTATCTAGACTAATACTAGATTTTAAATAAAAATAATTTTATTTCATTAAGTAAACAAGGCTAATATAAAAAATGGCTGTTAAAGCAAGTAAAACAGGGTGCTTAGGTGGTTCTATAAGGTAAACGCACTAATAACCTACCCTTGGAGATTTAATTCAAATAGATGCCTTCAATTATATGAATTTTCCAATATTAATTCTAAGATTGTTAAACTCTAGTGACATCACTGGAAATTCTATGTACGTAAACTTTTCACGGTCATTTGAGATTTTTTCACAGATTAAACATAATTTATTCATTTTAATACGTGCTTTTATGTGAGACGTTATTGTGGGCATATATAATACAAAATCAGTAAAATATTATGTGAAAATAATAATTTATTTTTATGTTGTAGTGTATAGCGGTCAGCGGAGCAGGTGGGTCTCCTTTAGGGTAAGAGAACACCGCCTCCTATGGACACTTGCGAAACAGTCCACGCATTGGTTATGTTGCCGGCTTTTTACGCCACTTGAGTGGAATTTTTAACGGTTCCTGATATCCTCTCTCACGCAGCAAAACTTAGTAGAAGCACCGTTTCAATTACAACTACCATTTCACGCTGAGTATTCTTTGAGCCCGGGGTATCACTTCGGGTGAGCCGGCCCAAGTGGTGCATCCACTTATGCTTTAGCATGGCTCTCTTACGGGTGAAAAATATATTCTAATTCGAACTTATTTTTTAAATGAATAGCGGGCAACGAAGCAGATGGGGCATAGATCACTGCCATATAAATACAATCATGCTGCAATCGTCATAATTTCAAGGACCGACGATATCTTCACTCATTCAACGAATCACACTACAAGTTCAAGCCCGTTGATGTCCGTGTGCAGTGTTGTTTCCTTACCATATTCCTACCCATCTAATCTGTTGTCCGCTTTACAAAAAAACTCTAACTTGATGTACTATAGCGCATCAAAACGTAGGTATAAGTATAAAATAAAAAAAAACTTTTAATTCATTCATTCAATAACTAATTAATTATCATTTACTTATAATTTGTATGAAATTTACTATAATATAATAGGATTTAAATTTTATGGTATGCACGGAGGGATGTCTTACAAAGTCTAGTAGGTGGGAAATGTAGGGGTTATAAAAAAGATAATATAAATTCGAAGCATGTAAAAGAAATCCACATCTGTCGGTCCGTGTCAAGTGCTTACATATTTTTATAGATAATACAGGCCTATCGTGAAAATAAATTTGGCTGATATACTCATTTCTTTTTTCTACTATATATTTTATAATTAATTTTCGTATAGTATAGCCGACTATGGAGCTGGTGGGTCTCTTATATGGAAACATAACACCGCCCACCATGGGCAATTGCGTCTTAGTGCGCGCATAGGTTATGTTGCCGGCTTTTAATACCACTTAAGCGACTACTATTACTACTTCATGCTGAGTATTCTATGAATACGTGATATCACTTGGTTGAGCCAGCCCAATCAGTGCGTCCGCATATGCGCCCGGCCACTCTCAAGCCCTTACAGAGACTGAATAAATTAAATTATAATTTATGATTGTCCGGACCTGGATTTGAACCCGACACCTCTCACTTCATAGTAGATTTAATTAACCACTTAGATATGAGGATCTCAAAATACTTTTCATATATTTATCCTAATTTACATATTAAACAAACTATTAACCATATTTAATATTATTTTATTGCCGAGGCAGGCGTGTTTATGGTACTAAATCACCGCCACGTACGGGTTTCTTACGACAAACAACAAGGCGCGCTTATGTTGCCAGTTTTTATTCCGGTTGAGCGGTATAATTTTAGAGGTCTCCGATATCCTCACTCCCTCAATGAAACTTAGAAAAATGAATTCTAGATTAAAAAATATATGGTGTAAACTAAAAATTCTTTTGTTATGTAAAGTTTATTTTTAAGGTTTATTTCACAAAATATTAATGTAATATATATTTATAACAAATAGTTATATAATTATACAATATAGCTTATACACCCGGTAGTTTTTTCAGCCGTGGGAGAGCCATGATGAAGCATATGACGTGCTAATTGGCCGGCTCGTCCGAAGTGATACCACGAACTCACAGAATATTCAGCCTGAAGTGTTCATGAAACGGCGCCTCTACTGTTTTCGCTGATTTAGTGAGGAAATCGGAGATCTTTAAAAGTGTCTCTAAGTGGCGAAATAAGCCGGCAACACAACCAATGCCAAGACTGTGGCGTGGGTGGTGATGGGCGGCGGTATTTTCTGACCACGTAGGAAACCCACCTGCTCCGTTGTCCGCTATACCATAAAGAAAACACAGAAATACTCCTAATTCAGCTAAATCGCTGAAACGATAAAAACTTTTAACAATACCCATACAACTTTTTAATAGCGCTTCAGATTGAAGTTTGAAAATGTTGTTCAAAACTGCATTATACAACTTATTAGAGAGCCAATTACAAACATTACTTCCGTAGGTATTCCGAAGTTATTCTGATAACATTTGCTATATTTATAAAATATAAATAAGTTTTACACGTGTCAAACTCAAATTTTTATTTACTTTCCTGTACTTTAAAACTCTCATAAAATATAATCTCGTAGCTACTGATCTTCGTAGCTCCATATGTATATACGAATTTCGTAGCCTCTACGTCGTAGAAGTACAAGGTTCAGATAACCTATTGATATTTGTAGCCGCTAAAATATATTTCACTGCAATGCTGTTAGTTTGTTCTATATAATAGAAAAAATCCCTCTTGTCTGTCTGGCTGTTATAGAATCAAAATAACCTAAAAAATTATAATACCTTTTTCATATACTGTGAGCCTAAGAGAAAAGATGCTTAAGTTGTTATTGTCTGTTTGTGCTTCTGTTTATTTCAAACTTATTTCAAATTTAATTTAGTAACATAACTCCTTGCAAGCTAACATAATATTTAAGTCCATCAAATTGTTACATTGTTCAAAATTCCACCTACAGGCCAGTAGTATATTATTATGATGTGTTGGGTCACCAAGAAAAATATGTGAAAATGTTTCTTTTCAATACCATGATTATCTCACTGATATTCGGCATATATCCTTATTTAAATATTAGACAGCATGCTGAAGTATATGCTAACACACTAATAGATAGTATGGTGATAATTTAGTTACGATTACGTAAGCAAACTTTCATAATATAGGTTAGTATTACATAATGTGGGAGTAAACAAAGCGTATCAGAATTACTCCTGGTATGGTGGGATTTATAATCAATCAAGGTTGACCAAACTCCGAAATAATCGACACTAGAGCAATCAAGACGCGATTGTTAAGCTACGTTCAATCCAAATAAAGGCTACGAACGGATGTATACTGAATATGTGCTTTACATACTGTCTGATCTTTATTTCACATTAGACTATAACCCTTAGGTTGCATAAGACGTGGGCGACGTGGGCCATCACCTAAGGCCTTGCGATTCAAAAATTTCGAAAATAAAAAAATATCAATAGATTTTTATGCTATGATTGATTCTATAATAAACAATATGGAAATAAGATTTACGTCTATCAATCATTTTTCATCACATATCACATTTTTCTTGAGGCTAATCAGGCAAAAGTGCGGTTTTAAGTGACGATAATTTTTATTTGACGCCACTATCATTTAATAAAATTTCTAGGGAATGAATTCTTTAAAATGATAAATAATGTTCTGATTGCATAAATATAGTTATTTTTTGACTGCCAGAATCTCAACATTCTATTGACGATTTGTGATATTTCATTAATATCACTGTTAACAAACAAAGACTCGTAAGATCTGTCTTGCCTTAATAAAATTTAGATCATGGCTCACCACCAAAAGGCTTAGTACTAAAGATATATCCTAATTTTTATTAATAAACATTGAAAATCAAGGCAGAATACAAAGCTTAAACTATATCACTTAAATGTTGTCCACACTGAGCATTTCTAAATTATTTTTTTCCACGCACCACCATCAGCTGCCTGTAAAGGGTATTTTCCAACCTATATAATAATGGAAACTTCAAAATTAGATCATACCTAAACCTAAAAGGCCGGCAAAGCATCTGCGGTCCATAGGTAGCGTTCATGGGAGGTGTTCATGCTTATGTTATAAGAGGCTTCTGCACGTTTTCCACCCAATTTTCTTAAAGAATAAAATAAATAAAAATTTTGTGTATAATTCGAAACCGGAATTTCCTAAATCATAAACGAAATTATAATTTATAACTCTTCAACTTTACAGCACGTCAATTCGTCTTTATTTCATTGTCTTTAATACTCGGTATGTAATTTACTTTCTAATTTTTTTAAGGAAATGGGGACAAACGAGCAGGAAGCTCATCTAGGTTAAATGGTCCTCCGCCTATCCCTGGGCGTTACAGAGCCACAGGTGTGTTGACGGCCTTTAAGGAATATGGACGCTCTCTTCTTGAAGGTCTCTAAGTCGTATTATATTTATGTTAAGAATATAATAATTTTATTTCTCTCACAAATTTTCTCTTCATATATTAATTTTAAACTTATCAATGTAACATAAACAAAACAACAACAAAAATATATATAAAAGTAAGCCTAAAATGAGTTAGCGATGGGCTGTATGCACTACCATGTAGTTAGGCAACGGTTTTCAGCGCCCATACACACAAACACAAAAAAATGTTTGTACTACCTATAATCTTACTATTGAATTATTTTCAGAAGCAGATAACTAAATCACTTATATTCAAATACGTAATACAATGAAGACCAGACATCACCAAAAGAAATATAAAAGAAAATTTTTGTTAAAAAACCTTTTATCGGTAACAAAAGTAATATAAATACATAAAGATTGCCGATTTTCTTGAAAGCCTGATTTGGCTTAGTACTTTGCCGATTACTTAGGAAAAAGGCTTAGAAGCAATGTTTGAAACAATTTATATTTTACGTATACATTATACGAGGTTGCTCAGTTAGAACGCACGTTTGAAATGATAGGCAATCAGAAACAGATGCAAGCGTGTGTCCGATACAATCGCTATAAAATTACGCAATGACGTTTTATTTTATATTTTTAATAATAAAACGGAAATTAAAAGAGTAAGAGGCTCATCTAGGACATGTGATCCACTGCCCATGGAAACCTCCAGCTCCATTTGAGCTACGGGTTCTATTCCGGCCTATAAATATTAACACAAAATATTATTTATTAATAATATAAATTCTAATATGTTTACCTAAATTCTTAAACTTATATAACTATGACAAGAACTCATAGAAAAATAGATGAATAGAAAAAAAGTAAAAAAATATAAAAATTACAGATACTTTATGCATAAATTTTCCCTGGGAGAGCCATGTTGACGAATCTGGACTGTTTTATCTAAATCTTTGTCAATGGGCGTAGAACCGCTTATCTCATGTGGATGAGCCTCCTGCACATATACCTTTCTTTGATCATATAAAAACCTATGCATTTATTAAATATATTTAATTTATGTTCATATTAAAGCTATTGAGGGATATGTCTATCTGGGACAAACTGTCCAGTTAGGTAAGCGCGACGGATCCAACTCGGATGGGCAGCATTCGAAAAACTCAAGTATATCTCATCCTAAATTCCTTAGTACCTGAAGACAAAAGTATTAAACTAGAGCGTGTTACCAGTATTAACTTACGGTGCTGCAACTGTTGAAGAAGCTCAGCGAGTCACTCAGCGAGCTATGGAGAAGGCGATACTCGGAGTCTCGCTGCGAGATAAAATCATAAATGAGGCTATCCGCAGACGGATCGAAGTAACCGATATTGTTCGCCGTATTAGTAAGTTGAAGTGCCAATGGGCTGGCCACATCGCTCGACAAACCCATAACCGATGGGGAAGAAATGTTCTCGAGTGGCAACCACGTATCGGGAACCGCAGAGTGGGACGTTCCGCCACGCGATCGCGAACAACAGCTGGATCCAGATCGTTCAAGATTGCAATAAATAGCGTCTTTGGGGAAAGTCTATATCCAGTAGTGGACTTTAATAGGCCGATGATGATGTGTTTATAATAATATTTAGAACTACAGTCAGAATCTCCCACCGAACATTATCAACCAGCTCGTATACATAGCAAATAAGCTTGACAAATGTTAGGAAACAATATTACCTATTTTAATTCATATCGCCGTGCCCTACGCACTGAATCGATTAAGAAAACAATGATAATAATAATGCATAAAAAGCCGGAAACACAACCGATGCACAGACTGTGGCGAGGTAGTTCATGGGCGGCGGTATTCTCTTACCATATAAAAGACACACCTGCTCCGTTGATCGATAAAAAATAAAAAAATCATAATATGTAAATGTGATCCATCACTTAGACACTTTAATTTCATATATAAGTTATTTTCAAAATATCGCTCTTCATTCACAATATGTGCTAAATATATAACCTGCTACCATTTCAGCGATATATTTACTATTTTGAATATCACTTTGTGGGTAATATTTCTTTTTTATATGCCTATCAAACTTTACAAGCACAATACATCTTTGATAAATGTGCCTATTATAAGGAAATTATTGTTTGAATGTTGTATAAATAATAAACTACGCCAATGCTTCCATTTTTTCTGGGTCTCTTAACGCTCCCCTTTAGGTCTCCAACGCCCACAAGTGGACTTTATCTCCCACTTTGAGACAGACTCATCTAAACTGTCCTTAAATCCACCATGCCACATAACAAAATTGATTCAAACCGCTGCAGCCGTTTCGAAGGAATTCACTGTCAACATACATACAAAATAATTATAAACATATAGATTTATATGATACTAACTTAAATTCGTAGACCTATTTATATCTCGCAGGTGTTCTAACTTTTGACTTTGTCCCACATCAAAGTCACCGAGACGTAGCATCGTGGAAAGATGAATATAAATTATACTGTACCCTATAGAACATAAATATATTATATCCGATATTTTGCGCTTTGAAACGAGTATAATTACGTTATATAATATAAATGTATTTAGAACTACAGTACAACAGACAAACACACATTAAATTTGTTTTTTTTAATAGCGGACAACGAAGCAGGTGGAGCTTCTATATGGTATGAGAACACCGCCGCCCATAGACAACCGCACCACAGACGGCGCATCGGTTGTGTTGCCACCGTTTTTCGCCACTTAAAAGGCATTTTTAAGGGCCTCCGATATCCTCACACACTCAGCAAAATACCGCTGAGTATTCTGTGAGCCCGTGGTATCACTTCGGACGAGCCAGCCCAATTAGTGCGTCAACATATGCTTCAGTATGACTCTCCCACAAAAATAGTTTTCAGGCCTAGTTTCACGTTTAAGTTACTACTTTTAAGTTTGAAAATAAAATTTCAGTGGTTTGAAGCAAAGCCTCTAGCTGTGGAGTTTTAGTGGTTGGAAACTATTTAAAGTGAAAAACTTATAAAGCCGATACTTCTTTTGTTTCAAAGTATACTTATTATAGAAGTTTTTATAGGCTCCGGAGGAAAGAAATATACCGAACTTAATAATACAAGGCACATACGGGTAGCTTTTTGACACCGAGTTAAGCCAAGGCAAGTATTCAAGGAAGTCCAAGGGGGAGGCCTATGTCCAGCATTGGACCTCTTACGGCAGAAATGATGATGATGATGATTTATTTATTAAATACCAAAATAATGAAACAAAAATTTCTCGTTCGTATGCTTGAATGAATATACATAGATATTATGTTTACCCACATAAGTTTATAAAAACCTATTTTCCGAGGCACACCAATTAAAGACTTAAAGTACACTAGTCGAGCACGGTTCACACTTTGCGGAACACTGACTTAGAGAGAAGTTATTTAAGCTTTAGGTGCTTTAATACTTTTTCAATGGATTTCCTTATCGATTTTAAATAATAATTATTATTTTAGTTATGACCTGGAAAATGTTTTGCCGAGTAATACTATTACAATTTTTTATTAATTGAAAAAGGATTAAAAACTAGATTGTATGTATTTTGAAATTGGAAGTTATCAAATTATCAAGTTTAACAAAAACTTATATTGAGCCATTTTAAACATTTGACGGTATAAAATAGATGTTACTGATTTATATACACAAAAAACTCACATAAATCGATCAATTTGTTTTGGAGTTGGTAACAGACTCGAGAATGGTATATATAGAAAACTAGTATTCTCTATGGTATAAGATCACCGCCCATGGACAACTGCGCCACAATTCGCTATAATAATGGCTTTTATATAAAATAAGATTTATTCCCATAAACTTGGAAAACTACTAAACCCAATAAGTTAGGAGTACTAGATTTCTAGAAATCTCTTCACGTACCTAAACATAATGCTAGATACAAAGATGCCGACGTGTCTAAACCTTCCTACATGCAACCAGATAAACTTTTTAAGTGGAATGAGAGAAATGTTTTAAAATTGTTTCAGCAGAAAATTTAGATTTATATAAAACTAGGTACATTAGACAATTTTATTTGTAAATGGTATCCGATCTGTCTTTATTTATGGTAGGTTAATTTATTAAATAGTATTTTTATATTATGGGATTTTTGTGGTCTGTTTAATATATGTTTTTAATAATTAATACAGCTGTAATACTATATAATCGGCAATATCTTTTTATTATAACTACCTGCCTATTTTTTTACGGAATGACAGGCAACGTAGAAGACGGATGTCCTCTAAAGTAAGAGATCTTTTTAACTGGTCCTTCGATATCCCCATTCAGTTAGCGAAACATAGTACCAGTATTGTTTTGAGCCCGCGGAATCGTATCGGTATATACTTCAGCATTGATCTCAGCTTTGTAAAAATGTGTTAAGACACTCGTCTAGTCACCGATAAGCATTGCAAAAGACCAAATATTTTTTTTAAAATTTACTTTTGGTCACATAATACTTTTTTATGAAACAAACACAAACGTGCAGAATGCTCACCTAGAACAAGCAGTTTTTCGCCCATGGGAACCCCCAGGTCCTGCTGGGCTGCGACTGCGTTGCTGACCTTATAAGCTATACCGTAATAGGTATAATCGATTTTTGAAAGTCCTCAAATCTTGGAAATATCTCTGCTTGTTTGGAATATAAATTATATACTAAGTGAAGGACATCCGCTAACGCTCACGTGAAACCGTACCCTTAGAATATCACGTACGTGGCCTAGTTAGTAACAAGATACATCTAATACAATTTATCAAGCGATGTTCAAAGCTAGAAAACTTAAAGCTTCATGGCTTACATTGCTATGCAAATAAGCTTTGATAAGCTTCGTTGTGAATGATATGCAAATTTATTAACATTTTAAGGCAAATATCTCTCAAAGTGCATGAAGAACACACAGTAATGTCAGTTTTTAAATAGCATCTGAAATAATCAAAGGAGATTGCATACTTCTAACAGAACTTGAAATAACAAAAACAACGTGCCACAATCTGAGCTTTGCTTGTGTTATCGGCTTTTTACGCCGCTTAAACGGTTAAATTTACTCCTCCGATATCATTATTCACTGTTGTGTGAGCCCGTATTATTTCGGACGAGCCGGTTCTATTAGTGTGTCGGCAACGCTCGCCACGGGTAAAACAGTATTAGAACATTCGTCCGGCTGTTGTCAAGCCCTAAATGATACCCAAAAGCTCACAATGCAACAGTGTGAAAAGTACTTGTGCTATGTTTCGGTGATTGAGTGAAGATATCGGAAGCTCTTGAAATTATATTGCTCAAGTGGTTTAAAAAACCGACAACACATTCTCTCTATAAGATTATTATACAGCATTGTAGTTTTATTAAAGTGGAACATGTCTGTGGTTACATGAGACATGACAAATATGAACTCAGTATTCTAAGACATGTAATATTAGGGGCTCTTAAATAGTACCATATCTGCCATTCCAGTTGGCTGGATCGTGATATTACGTCAGGGAAATGAAGTAATCTTGATAGCGGCATATCTCATACATTTTCTAGACCCAGTATGTAACACATAGAATTATCACGAGACTGCCTAAAACTAGAAGACAAAAATGGAGTTTTGTATGACAAAAATGGAATTTTGTAAAACAGAAATGGAGTTTTGTATGACAAAAATTATAATTTACCGGACCGAGATTCTAAACTGATAGCTCTCGTTTCATGATAGACTTATAAAACCACTACGCTACAAGGCTGTCAAACATATCACGTGATTGAAACCCGTTGATGATTCTGATCTCTGAAAGATACAAACGTACTGCTTTCATCGCAAATTCAGTTAAGATTTATTCGAAACTCGACGACTTTCGAGTGGAAAGTTAGAAATGTAACCTTATTTTAGAGATAGTTCTTGTTACGTAATCATGTAAACTGTGTATCGGGCGTGACTTGGAAAGAGAACACCGCCGCCCATGGACAACCACGACACATTCCGCGCATTAAATACACGGCATAAGATGCACCAACGAAATTGCTACCACTACTCTGTCCAGAGGGAAACGTTTAAGATGAAAAATTGGTTGTCTTATCTTCTTAGTAAGAATCTATTTAAGTATAGAAATGGTTTTGTCGTTCAATGAAATGAAATTGAATTTAAATGGAGTTCAATATAATGCTAATTTTCTATCGCAAGCTTAAGGATGAATATTAAATACTTACATTGTGTTCGCTCTGTGTTTGTCTTTGGTTAGTTTTTTTTTAGCGAACAACGTGGTGGATCTCCTATATTGTAAGAAATAGATAATAGATAATATGACAGATAACCGCGCCACAGTCCGCGCATTGGTTGTGTAGCCGCTTTTTACGCCACTTAAGCGGCATTTTTAAGAGCCTCCGATATTTTCACTCACTCAGAGAAACACAGTAGAGGTACCGTTTCAAGTGTAATTACTATTTCACGCTGAGTATTTTGTGAGTTGGTTCATGGTCATTAACTTTGAACTTTGTTTATATTCTTGTTCGATTCTCTATCGTTATTTATCATCTGACACTGAAAAAATTGTGATTGCTAGTCACAGAGGCTAAAAAACAAGAAGAAACTATATATAAGTTGTTTGTCTGTTACACCTTTATTTGTTTACCAGATATTAGTTCATTTCTATTGTATAGTAGACAACAGACCAGGTGTGTCTCCTATATGGTAAGAGAACAACGCCGCCCATAGACAACCACGCCACCGTCCGCGCATTGGTTGTGTTGCGTCCGCGTATGCTTCAACATTCTCCCACGGATAGTTCTAGGTAAACTTGTATAATGCTTATCATTATTTTCTTTTCTTAACCACTCTGTTTCACCTGGGATTATCCTTCTTGAGTTAACTACGGTAAGGTACTAATGCTGGTGGGTAGTTTAATCAGGGCTTCGGGTGCAATTCTGGCCTTTTAGAGATAAATAACTACGCTCGTCATATGAAAGCGGAGGCATATGAGGTTCACCTTGGCGAAGCTGTCCTAAGCCCAGGAACAACTTCAGCGTTTATTGGGCCGCGGGTTAGTAGTCGGTTTTCTGTTCGAAGGCCCCAAATAGTATTGGTTTGGAAATATATCTGCATGCAGCTTCCGCAAATTGATGATGCATGACACAAAATACCAATTAACAGAGAACATCTACAGTTATATTGAATACCTATAGGCTAACAGCCTTTACGAAATTATGACCTTTATGAAATTTCAAAACACTACAAAATATCTTCCTTTTGATGACAATGATTTTAAATGTCAAGTGAAATATTAAGCGCGTCAAAGGGCAACTGTGCCTTTACTAAAACTCTGGTCAAGTGTGGCGGTGTCAGCGTAAAATATCATTATGGAAATGACAGTGAAACATGAATACAATGAGACAAAAAGATGGAAAAATTCTATAGAAAAATAAGCGACACACTGGGCATAGAATTATGAATATATTTACGTAACAACAAATATTTATAAAATCTTATTTACCTGATTTGAAATATAACAGGAGAAACTTGTACCTAATTTGTTTAAAAAATATCCTTTATTTATTATTTAAACAATTTAAATTACATATCTGGATTACACACACACTGATATCATTACAAACCTGTAAACTAAGATTCAAAATGTGTATTCTTCTACAAATTATTTTTTTCAATAATATAAGTATTTTAAACATAAATGTATTTCATTCTTGCTTATTATTACGTTATAAAATCAGCAATCAAAACAATATGATATTTTGTTCAAAATCAAATTAGGAAATACGATTTTTTTTACGTATTTTTAAATAAAATGTGATGGTTATAGTTTTGAAATTGCTGCATTTAAAATTTTAATACTTTACTTTGGCTTCTGGTATTATTTTTAAAATAATAATAAGTAAATAAAGATGGAAAAATGAAATAAAAATATGGGATTCAAAAGGTCAGCCACTCATCATCTGTCCGATCATTTCAAACATTGACAAATTATAAATTCTATTAATATCGGGGATAGAACCTAGTACCCTTGACATCGTGGTAGCTAAGCTGACTTTGGAACATCCCCAGCCTCTGTTGAGCCGCAGATGTGTTGCCGGCATTTTTTCAAAAATTACACTCTTTATGGAAGGTCCCCAAGTGGTTAATTTTTATATAATGCATATCATTATCATCATCATCATTTAAGCCGTAGGATGTCTACTGCTGGACGTAGCCCTCCTCTCGGACCTCCATGCATACCTGTTAGGTTCGTACAGAAAAATTACGTTAACACATTAATAAATATCTAATCAATGTCGGTGAAAAGTTGACGTGTAAAATACAACGGACAATATTCAACTTCAGATGCTCTGTCAAGCCTACGTTTTGAACTTTCATGTGCTTGACATTGGAGTCATTGCCCTTGTAGTCTTGATTCAGTGACATTTCATAATATTTGTTGATGGTAATTTATACCTATCTCCCTTTGAACATTGATGATATTCATGCTGGATTTTATATTGTATTAAACTTATTAATATATTTCCTCTGTATCATCTCGATGTTTTTTGTGCGATTTTCATTTTGTGCCGAGCATCACTTGTCTGTGAAATAAGCTAAGAAACATCAGCACAGAAGAAAAATCAGAAGATTCAGTGATATATGTCTGAGATTAACTTCTATATTTACATTTATTTTTTTTATTTTTCCTACACTAAAATACAACCAAAATTCTGTTATTTTTTTTATTTTGCATTGAGAAATACACATAACTCTAAGTATTCACCATTTTATGTTTATGGCAAAAAATTAGTTGGCCTTTACAATTTATTTTCCTACTTTAAGCAACGTAGGTACTGTAAAGTTTTGTCCATATTTTACGAGATATGCATAAATATAAGCTTTATTTTATCTAATAAAACTATTATTAACAAGGATTTATATACATAAAAGGGAACAATACTGAACTAAGCCAATAATGTAGGGAAAAACGCAAGCTGAAAGAAAAGCTGATACAGCTTATCAAATTACACATGAGATAACAATATTTGGCATGTTTTTTTGTGGAATTATTTTTGGCCGACACAGCGAGAAATGTGTACGGTATGAATTTCATTTTGGCAATGTTTCATTAATAGTACGTATATATAGAACACAGTACTATATTTATGTTCTTATCTTATATATAAAATTAGCGCTATAATTATTACCGTATTCCTACAGTAACAAAAGGATGAATAGAAATAAACTTGTAATTTTTTTTAATAAAGAAACGAGAATAAAATTCTATAAATAACCTCTCGATTCACACAACTTAGTAAAATAAATTTAGTTATTAATTTAACATAAGTATCAATTACTCTTTTTCGCCATTACGTTCCTAGATTGCGCTGCCATCAAAACAACATGACATTTCGTTCATAGACAGTGGCAGCGCTAAGAGCGGCATGTTCAAATAAAGAAATACTACTTTCAGAGGCAACCGCACCACAAAACGCGCTTTTCGTTGTGATGCCGACTTTATATTCCGCTTGAGCAGTATTTAAAGGGCTTCCAATAATCTCATTCAGCTGAAGATTCTGTGAGACCGAGAGTATCTTCGGACGAGCCGAACCAAATTAATATTTGGCTCGTCCGTTATCAGACTCCATCGTCTGCACATGCTTTAGTGTGACATTTCCACGGGTAATAACGTTAAGACATTGTCTAATCCTTCCAAAGACCGAATAAATTAATAATTTAAATTATAATTTTTTCCCACTTTGTAGTCCGCGAGTCCCGGAGGTCCGTAAGTATTTGTATTGAGGTCCGTCTGGACCATAAGGTCCAGTGATGGACACCATGGCATTATATTTATGTATATAAATGCTAATAATATCTACAATAAATACCTTATCTGTTTTTTTGCTGTTTATTTCATTAACGGGTCCGTGAAAAGTGTTCTTGTTTTCCTAGGGGTCCTTGGCTGAAATAGGTTGGGGATCGCTTGCTTGAAATATACCCCAGCGATGTTCACTACGAGAAACATTAGCATATTCCTAAAGAACCTAATATGCCGCCTTTTTCCAATCTAGGGCAGTTCAGCGCTGAGCAAATAAATGATGTGGCCGAAGATATTAAAGCCAGCGGAGTGTGAAATAGCCTTTAACACGTAGTGGGCAAATAGAATTTAACCTTAGAGTTTCTTTGAACCTAGACACCAGTGATTTACGTTTCAGAAACACGACGCCTTATTTACTTGGTAGCAGCCAGTTTTATCTTAGCGACACTTATTTCTACGTAGCATCTTAAGCCTTAAATTTTTGATTTTCTTGTGGAATAGCGGACAACGGAGCAGGTAGGTCTCCTATATGGTAAGAGAATACCGCCGTCTATCACCAACCACGTCACAGTCCGCGCTTGCTGTGTTGCTGGCATTTTACGCCGCTTAAACGTTACGTTAAGAGCCACCGATATATTCCCACACTCAACGAAACACACAGTATTCTACGAGCCCGTGGTATCACTTCGGAAGAGCCGGCCCAATTAGTGCGTCAGCATATGCTTCAGCATGGCTCTTTCGCGGGTGAAAACCGTTTTTATGTAACGTTATAAAATTAGTTACAATTAAAATCTAATATTATATATTTATAAGTACATTAAACTTGGTTTATTACTATGATATTACTTTATTTATTATATATTTAACTTGGTTTTGAAATAAAAAAATATTCAGATTCATATGATATTCATTACTGTACCGCGAAGGCTTCAAAAAAGTGCATATCAATTCTTTAAAAGCCGGCAACGCATTCGCGACATACAGCCTTCACAGCTTAACAAGATCTTTTGGGGCGAGCCAAAGGCGTGCCGTGTCTCGGCCTAGCTGCTTCTAGAGGTGTCCTTGAGCGATGCACCATTTCTAGGTGAGCCTCTTGGTCGTGTTTCTTACGATTTGAGTAAAAACTGGTCGCCAAGCGAAATTCTCTTAAAGCGTTCTTTAAAAAATATTTTTTGTCACCGGACCCTTGTTACAACCCTCATTATAACAAACGAACAATGTCTTAACAAAAAAAATATACTCAACAATTTTCTATCTAACGTGAAAATTCTTGAATATTTTTCACGTCTCATAAATTGAGGACATACGTCAAGAAGAGCCACCTACTCCAATGTCCACTGAACAATTATAAATTTATTGGAGACACGGCTGCTTAACCAAAGACCCAAAAATAGAGATGTATAACATGTTTGATTTTCATTCGTATTACGTCGATGTTTGTCGTTAAAAATCTAAACGTATTTTAAGGCATATTCTGCGATCTGCTGCCTGCAGAGGTATTCCCAAGACAATACAACTCAAGAACCTTCAAAAATCTGCTAACTTAAAAGCCGGCAACTTTTCCTTCGCCCACTTAGGACTAAAAGTATCATAGGCAGCTTCTCCCTTTTTCTATGGTATAGTGGACAACAGAGCAGATGGATATCCTATATGGTAAGATAACACCGCTGACCATATACAACCGCGACACAATTCACAAGTTATGTTGTGTTGCGGGATTTTTTACGCCGCGTAAATGTCTTTTTAAGGGCCTCTGATATCCTCATTCACTCAGCGAAACAAGTAACGTTTGAAGCTGAGTATTTATGTCGGCGGACGAGTCATTCAAATTAGTGCTTCATATGCGTGATGGCTCTGCCACTGGTGAAATATAATCTAACACTACCGCATAACTATCGAATTCAATTCGTATGACTAACATAATCCATATTCAAACAGATTATACAACACTTAATATCTATTATGAGATGTCAAAATTACCAACCTAAATTTGACAACGCTTAGATAAAATACAGCCAAGGAACGACTGGCATTAAATTGCGAAATAAATCAAAAGTCAGAAATATGTAGTCCATATAAAAATATGCAATTTTTGAAATGAGTACTAAATTTTATTATCGTAATGATTTCCTTTGAGAATAAATTTAACCCAAGTTCAAGTTAATTTTGAGTTTACAGTCTGGGGCCTAAGTTGATAGATTTAGTCCAACGGGACGGATTAGAGGGCCCGGCGATTATCTTAAACTTTATCAAACTGGCTAACGAAGATAACAAAGGACTTTGTCACATTGACACATGACAGATCACGTCACTTTTGCAGATAGTTGTGACGACATCTTTATTATATACATGCCTATACCTTATATGTCAGATTTCCATCCAATCTTAGATGAACTGAGTCAAATCAAACCTTTTAACATAACACCACATAATAATTGAAAATCTTTATTATGTAATCGTTCTGAAGATATATGTTTAATAAATGAATGCAAATATATTTTTTATGGTATAACGGGTAACAAACCAGGCGGGTCTGTCACATTTTTTGTAACAGGTTACTGCTGGCCATGGGCAAATGCCCCACAATCCGCGCGTTGGTGTTACCGTGTTATTAAAAGCAATTTAAGGGCATAATTTCAAGGGTCTCCGATATCCTCATTCACTCAGCGAAACATAACAAATATAGTGTACTGCTAGCTAGCATGTAGGAAGCTACATTACTCTCTGTTTATATAGCCTATTTAAAAGACATCAACACATACTATGTATACTAAAAAAATTCTGGTTTACGTAAGCACAAAGAATTTTAATGAACTTTAGAAATAACATTTGTATTGAAGCTTTTTCGAAAGCTCAACATTGTCTAGCTGAAGTGTTTTTTATTCCCGCAGAGCTACTTTATAAGGCTTTTCAATGTTTGTTTAGAGACTTCAGTCGGACCATTCAGACCTTATTTACGAATGCAAAGTTTCTTATAAAATGAGACCATTGTCCATGGCACAGTTAATAAAAAAGAGTACACACCTAAACAAAACGCAGCATTCACAAGTTTACATAAATATAACACTTGAAAAACGAAACACCAAGGAAGAATTTCATGAATATCACCTCGAAGCTTGTCGTTCCACAACTGAGCGTTTTAAAGGAACATATGCTGTATTGATTTGACTTTTCATTATAGTCACTGATTTCGTATATTCAATATATTTGTATGTTATGTTCTCCATTCTATTAAAAGACATTTTAGGTCGCGCCCCACCACTTTGTGGTATTGGCTACCTGCAGAGATATTTCCAAACCAATACACCTTATGGACCTTTTAAAAATAATAAATAGCCTCCCATCATGCTACCCACTTGGTCTTTCCTACGAGTGGGACTCAGCGGCTTTCTGGCCTCAATCTGTCCCATAACCATGACTTGCGCATGGCTGTGGGCTTCGCTCTGGATAATAGAGCCAAAATATCTCTCTGAAAGCACATTTTTGCGACTAAACAATCTACAGTGTAAAGTAATAAATTAATTAAAGTTTTCGAGCTAGTACCAACTCTTTTCATTTAACTGTGCTTCCGACCAGTCCACTTCCACAACACAATGGGATTCTTGTTAGCCCTGACATTACGCAATTGTAACTTCTGACCCAATACAATTAAATGCGTTTTTCGCATGAGCACACACTGCACAAAGTGTTATCATATTAGTTCAAACTTCTCAAATTTTATTATTTAACAAGCTGATCCGTACTTGTTTTGCAAAAAAACATTATTTAAGAACTAATGCCGCAGCGATAATAGCAATAGCATATTTTTAATAGCACTATTAAAAATATGATCTGATCGCAAAAGTTTGAAAATTAAGAATTGTGTATCATATGTTTAATCATAAAAAAACAAAATATCTTAGAATTATTTAGATAAAATAAATAAATATTTAGAAAAAATAAAAACCACCCTTAATATTTAACGTATGAAAAATATTTTTTTGATTCTCCAAAATACTCACCTTAAATATACACATAACTTTAAGGAAATCGGGAAACTCATTTCGGGAGAATTTGCCAACAAACATCGCGACACGAGAATTAGATAAGATTAGTTTGTACTGAGATCCAATATAGTCACCTTTTTGAGCCCTATTAAGCCTTTCTTCGCTAGGAAAAGTTACAAAGCCTTTTATGGGAAACTAATGAAGTAGTGTTGAAAAATCGTATATAAAAATTATTGCTTAAACAATCTTATAATGATGTGTCTATTACTATACAGAGTTACTTTTAAAAAGCACAAATATATTGATTTTTCTATAATAAAGGAGACGAATGGGTAGGAGGCTCATATATTAAACGGTCGGCTTAGTCCCCTTAGTCCCGGTATTACGTATATGTTACCGACATTTAAGAGTATTTTTAAGGTGCAGCTGGTACGGAGCAGGCGGGTCTATTCTATGGTAAGACATCATGGACGACATAGGTTGTGTTGCCTGGTTTCTATGTCACTTAAATGGCCTTCGAGGTCCTCTGATATCCTCACTCACTCAGAGAAAAACAGCACAAGTATTGTTTCACGCAGGTATTTTGTGAGCTCGTAACACTTTGGACGAGCCGACCCATCCCACAGGTAAGATGTCATTAAGACACTCGCCCGGCCACGCCCTTCCAAAGACCGAACAGTTTATAAAATTTTAATCGGAACGGGAATCAACCCGATATGTATCTCTCGCTACGTGTGGGCTTAATATTTAATCTTTATTTACGTTGTTCTTTACTATTTTCGCAGCTCTAAGCATTTATTAATGCATGAGTCGCCATTATCCCCATTGCCCACAAATTACAATGTATTCAAATCAAAATAGATCGGTAAGGAAAATACTTTGAAAAAGCAATTTGGCTATTTTGTGAGGAAAATCGTTTGCCATTATAAGTTGGGGATGAAACGCCATTATGATTTCACTAGCTTCGGCTGCGAGTTTTCCTACGGATATGTAACGTATTGAAATACAGAAATATGTAGCAAAAAAGAATGAGAGCTTCGTGGTCTTATAAGCCAGTGAATATAGAGTTCGATCGTAGAAAAGGGCAAAATACTTTTTCAACCATGATAGAGTTATGCTGAAGCATATGCTGACACACTAGTTGCGCCAGCTCGTCCGGAGTAATACGTCGGGTGCACAGAATACTCATTGTGAAATGGTACTTATATGCAGGTACTGTGTTTCGCTGAGTGAGGTAGTCGTGGTTGTCCATGGATGATAGGATTCTTTTACTATATAGAAGACCCAATTGCTTCGTTGTCGATGTAGGATTTGTGCAAATAAACGCTGTCACTGGATGCGAATTTGAGAACCAGTGTATGTCCCCAGTATAACATCGTGCGGCCTATGCGCCATAGACCATAGGCCATTGCGCAGGAGACGCGCTTGTGTTAGTCGCGGAAAACACAACTCGGCGGACCCGCGAGCTCGCTCTGGCTAACAGCGAGAAACAGTAGCAAAAAAATATGTTAAATCAACTCTAAAATAACTCTATCTAGTCGAACCCACTTAGTGCCACTACCAGACACATTTAATGCCACTAGCGGACACACACACGACACTTGGAAATCAAACACTTCATAGTTTCAAAAGATAAAATTCCAAAACAGTATTTAATAGTTCATGGCTTAGATGTGTGGCTTAGTCTTTGGTTAGCTCCGAACACGCGATCGGTTTTAAATAAACAATGTCTGGATCATTTCCATATAATATCACTTTGACAATTGTTCTAATAAATCGATATGTTTTGAATTAATGATGGCTTAATCTGTTCCGAATTTCTGTCTATTATGTGAATATTATACCAAATTCAGGGCCTCGTACGCGAGAGGCCTTGTAACCTAACGTAACGTAACGGATTCTATATCCATTCTGAATAGAGTTTATAAATAACTGGATGATCAGATAAATTTTATGCCATATAAAGTATATTGCTTTTAAAAATACAGTTAGGGTAGGCGTAAAGTAGGGTTGTAAGTTCAATTTAGTATCATAAAAATAATTAAAAATGGTACTTGAAAATGTCACATGCCATTTTTTAGTGTCGATCAAGCCTAGCTGATGCAAAATTTAATATGTAGAAATGGGCCGGTTGCTTCGGTTTTTGGTTGTAAATATCAAACGCTAATATCAAATATAAAATTGTATATGTATATATTTTAATGTTGTATCATTGAGCTAAGTGGCTAGCTAAGTTGTTTAATAAGTCTACCATGAAGCGAGAGGTATCGTATTCGAATCCCTTTTCGAATAATTATAATTTAATTTATAATATATTCGGTCTCTGGAAGGGCTTGACAGTGGCTTTGCGAGTGTCTTAATAGTAGCATCCGTAGGAGATCCATGTTGAAGCATATGCTGACGCACTAATTGGGCAGGCTCGTCGGAAGTGGGCTCACAGAATACTCAGCGTGAAACGGTACTTATACTGTGTTTCGCTAAAGTGTGTTAAGTGTCTGAGGATATCGGAGGCCCTTAAAAGTGACAAAAAGCCGGCAACACAACCAACGCGCGGATTGTGGCGTAATTGTTCATGGGCAGCGGTGTCCTCTTACCATATAGGAGACCTGTTCTGTTGTTCGGTATACTAAAAAATATTTGCTTTCACCTTCAGTCAAAACATAGCTGTCGTTACGACCTGTGAGGTTGTAATAAAATGATCCTTATTCCCAAATGTCAGTCTATTAACACGAGGACAGCATAAAGGCTGTATGGAGTTTTCAATTAAAGCCACAGTTAATAGACGCCACGCGCCAATGGCACCGCCATTCAAATATTTCGTTTGATTTCATTTGATAGAGAATTGACTTATGATCCCATGGACCGAAATTAGCCTTTTGTTCTCGATAATAATGCGAAAAGGTTACTTTTAAGCAATGTAATTAAGAGAAAAATTATAGCCTCCCGCGAGGAAAAAACAAAAAGAAATACGATTCTGTAGGGATCGCAGCAAAAGGCGCCTCCTTTTTTTATTTTTCTTTTCCACGGCTTACATTTATCAAGCGATGTTCAAAACTAGAAAACTTATAAGTCTCATGGCTTACTTTGCTATGAAAAAAAGCTTTGGTAAGCTTCATTGTGAATTATATGCAAATTTATTAACATTTTAAGTCAAATATCTATCACAGTGCATTAAAAATATAAATAAATGTAATTTTTTTTAATGACACCTGAAATCATGTAAGGAGGTTGCATAAATTTCTAAAAAACTCAAGCATCTATTTTTTTATTTTATGGTGTAACTGAGAACGGAGCAGGTGGGTCTCTTATATGATAAGAGAACACCGCCGTCCACGGATAACTGCCACACAGGCCACTCTTTGGTTGTGATGCCAGCTTTATCGACGCTTAAGCTGCATTCTAAAGACCTTCGATATCCACAGTCACATAAACACAGTACAAGTATAATTTAACGCTGGTGTTCTGTGAGCTTGTGGTTACACTAATCCGATATTATTTTAATATTATAAACTGATACTCTAATTTTATTTATTTGTAGTTAATATAAGCCCAAATCTACAACATATACGTAAAGGAGTGTGTAATAATCCCGAGAAGTTACAGAGAAGGGCGTTCTGCTACTAAATAATCAAATGATGTGTTGTTTTAAATGCTTCCACTGGCGCTGTATGTACGCAATAAACTTCACGATAATTATGGAGGATCTTGCATAAGACAAATGTTTATTGTTTGTATAACACATGTTTTATGTATACTGTTAATTTAATTAATTAGTACTTTACTAAACTCCAACTAGCACGAAAGAGGCCCATGGGCAACGAACCGCTTATATTAGATCCTTATTTTAGTTACCGGCTTTAACTGCATAATTTCTAAAGCTTCCGATATCTTCACAGCGAGACATAGTACAAGTAACTTTTCACGATGAATAATTTGTGAGCCCGTGCGTCTGGCAAACAAACAACAGGTCTGGCTACTCCGATGTCAAGGCAGTCGCCCATAGACAACCACTCCATAATATACGTTTTGCCAGCTTTCTATGCAACTTAAATGACACATTAAACTTGGTAGGCCTACATATTGTACAAGTAGAGTATAGTGTTTTTCGCTGGTATTCTGTAAGCCCGTAGTATCGCTCCCGACGAGCTGACCCTATTTGTGCGTATCTTCTTTGAAAACTGGTGAAAATGAGAACCATGTGTCGTTAATACAAAATATCATCATCATCATCATCAGCCCATCTAAATCCACTGCTGGACATAGGCCTCCCCCAAAGACGCCCACCCGCTG
>DWCF01000988.1:0-35570 GCA_018230265.1 Delias oraia
AAATTAAATAGTTGTATGCATCTATCACTGGGAATGTTCTGAGGAGCTGTTTAGAATAATACTTGCAGCTTAATTTCATCATCAAACATCGGAGCACAAGTTGCTTCCGTACCTTGTTGATGTTTTTCGCTCCAAAATTGAGCGTTTTAAGGAATTTTATACCGTAATCCGTACTCAAGTATCTGTATTATATAGTATGTACAAGTATTTTCAAACTAAGACTTGAAGGTTTACAAAAAAAGAGCGCACTCATCTCTAAAAAGCCGTTAACACAGCCGCGGTCGCAGAGGAAGATCGCTTATTCTGCTGCGCTCGTTTGTTTTTTTCATAAAAAATATGATTTTAATAAAAATATTTTGCTTACATTTCCAACGAAATAAGAAACTTATAAATATGGATGCACGGCAAGTTGTATTACAACGTAAAATTGCTGTGTGATTTATATTTCGAACTTCACCCTTCTCACACATTAACATAATAAAAAGAGTACGTCAGACGACCTCCAGGAAACGGCCGAGAGCCCGACGTGGCCAGAAACTAGGACGGCTCGTGTCAAATCAGCCGAGTAAGACAATATCTTGACACGCATTGTTTGAGTGGCTCAGCGATCGACTCAGTTACTGTTGTTCAGAGAAATAGTAGTAATATAGGCCAATATAGGTACAATTCTGACGTTTAATGTCAAAGACTATTCATATAAGATTCTAAGAATTGACAGCCTAGTAGTAAAGTTTTTCTATAAGCCTTTTGACCCGTTGGAGAGCCATGCTGAAGCATATGCTGGCTCAGCACTAATTGGGCTGGCTCGTCCGAATTGATACTACCGGCTCACAGAATATTCAGTGGGAAACGGTACTTGTACTATGTTTCGCCGAGTGGATATACCTCCTACAATATAGGAGACTTACCTGATTCGTTGGCCACTATAGAATAAAAAGTGTATATTGTAAGAGAACACCATCGCCTATGAACAACCGCGCCACACTCCGCGCATTGGTTGTGTGGCTGGCTTTTTACGCCGCTTAAGCTGCACGTATAAGGGCCTCCGATATCTTCACTCATTCTGCGAAACACACGACAAGTACCGTTTCACGCTGAGTATTCTATGAGCCCGTGGTATCATCGTCAGAATATGCTTCAGCATGCCATTGTAGCTGTTATATATTGATTATAAAATACAAAATAGCTACTATATTATTATATTAGCATTCAAATCCCAAGCGACAAGAAATTTGTAACTTTCAAGAACGTATTAGCTTTTACTTAAGATTTTTATAAAATTTATTGTAACAAAATATGTTCCTTGCAAGGAGTTACTTAATAATCTGAAACCCAACCAATACAACTGTATTATAAATAAAATGATTTTTCTATAAAGTAAAAGCGAAATCGTCAGTATTAATATCTGTTTATTTACTACTTATAATGAGTTGCAAATGAGAAAGTAGCGTTCGGCTATATGACCAACAAGTGGTGGAAATCGGTTTACGGAGTCCTCCATACTCATACACCTCTGAAAGTATTTTTTAAATGAAGATAAATATGTAGAAATAGGATATCGAAGCCATAAATAAGTACGTCTAGATGGCAAATACAAAACCGAAGTGCTGAGTGCGAAATGAACCGAAGGCGATGTTCGGTCCAATGTCTGAATATTTATTAATTATTTTTTATTAAACTCTTCGTTGAAATCTGTGTTGAACAAAAAAAATGTTTTAGAACAAAAATAAAAGAAATAATTTTAAAAAATCACATATAACAATAGACTTTTACAAAGTTCCTCGTATAGGTAAGGGAAGCAAACGAGCAGCAGGTTCACTTAAGATTAGTGGTCCTCCGCCCATGGATACTCCAAGCCTCAGCTATAGAGTTAAGAAAACAGTCTGAAATAAGAAAGTTCTTTTTTACTGTCGTATTTGTTTGAAAAAACTTCCAAAGTCTCGATCTTTCATGATGAAATTCAGCAGCCGGTATTCATCCCAATAACTCCTCACAACATTTCCCATTTTAAATGAGATAGACGATGTTAAACCAACATCTTTATGCAGTGCTAAGGAGTCAAGCTGATAAAATCTGACAATAACATTCAATCAACAAATATACATAGATATATCTGTATAAAACCAAAATATTTTATTTAACATTAAATAATTGTACCCTGGCGTGGTTGTCCATGAAGATCACTTAAAATCAGTGAATCCATTGTCAGTTATATAAAAAAAACCTCTCACGCTAGCAACATATCTTTGTTGGAAATATCTGAAGTGAGGTTGGGTGAGGTAAGTGGACACATAATGGCAGACTCTGAAAGATTTGAAGAAACTGTTTGGACCACACTTATTGTCGGAGCCGAGGAGCCCTTCAGTTGGCGAATTTTAAGGATAATTATGATTTCGGGTGAGAAATTCTCGGTTGCGCTAATTAAATGCCAGAGGCTTGAACGAAAATTGAAATTATGAAATATCTAGATATATTTTTTTTGAATTAAGTTTTCATAATAAAAGTTTGTTTTTTAAACTTATTTTTCACCCAGCAACATAATTACTCCTAATGGAGTTGTTCTTAAAAGTTGAGGTTGTGGTCTTAGTATTAGTGAATTGTATTTATGTAGTTTTTAATGTCAAATGATATGAAACAAAATAAATCTTATTTTAAGTGTTAGTAAAATCCTATTCTCAGGCCTAATGAATACGCATACAAAATTTCATAAGAAGAGTTTTGTTTTAAACACGAGAATCATATATAGTTGATTGTAATTAGTAACAAAATAATAAAGTGTTTTGTTGGACATGGAAATATTCATTATAAATATTTGTACAAAATATAAAGAGCCTACAAAGCATGGTGTTGCAACCGTTACATAAGTTAACGAAATCAGCTGGATTCGCGTGCCGTCGCATTGCGACGCGGTCGATACACAACCTTATCACGCACGGTTGAACCACTTCCCGAACATTCACACACCCACCTGTCAAAGTCACTTGTCGATTGTCCGAGGGCGGACTGACTTGGTTACTTGTGATTTTCCACAGATTACGTAATTTTCCACAGAATAATCGCTCGCAGCGTGAAACTGTTTTTTGCAGAATAAGGAGGATATCGAAGGCCCTTAAAAGTGCTGCTTAAGCGGCTTAGAAAAGCGGGCAAGCGTGGCGCGGTTGTTTATGGATGGCGATGTTCTATTATCATTTAGGAGACCCACCTGCTCCGTTGTTTGTTATAGAATAAAAAATATATATTAATATTGCTTCTTATTTAAAGTTTTCCAAAAGTTCAAGACCAACATAAGCCATATATGCCCAGCTTTTCAATATTTATCAAGACGAACGAACAACTGTTACTTTTATATAAATAATAAACGTTATATAGTATCTAAATCAATAAGAATTTTAAAAATTTATGAAAATGCAATCTAAAAGACGAGACCTTACATAAGTTAATCTCTAATATCGGAGGTTTATAGGAAAAGCTTCAAGTCGTTCAATCTGCGAGATTGCTTTGAAAAATTGTTGAACAACTTTCAACTCTTTACATCTACTTTAAAAAAGCCCTGTCCTGTAAAATATTCTCAAAAATTAACACAAGAATTGGTATAATATACCAATCATCATCATCATCATTTCAGCAGTGAGACGTCCACTGCTGGACATATGCCTATAATATAAAATATAGAATATACCAATATGTAAATCGAATTAAATGCATACTTAGATACGTTCTGAATGTAAATAAAAAATGCACTTAATTTCTCTAATTCTCAAATTGTTTATATTTTGAAAGTAAATAGATTAGACGTAAAAGTGCATATTTTCATTCAATATGTGATAATTTCTTAAATAGTTTAATTTTTTAAATATTTTTCTCGCCCTAACTTTCAAATAAACGCTATTTTTGTAAAGGTGTGACGTGGGGATACCAATATAATAAAATACCTAATCTTATATATTTAATTTCCATAATTTAAAAGGTTCAAGTACTTTTGTACTTATCAAATCTACCTATCAAATTTAGGTTGATATTTTTTAATGGTCACCCCAATGAAATTACCAAATTTACTATTGTGTTTATTAAAATTGGACCATAAAGCATCTAAATCAACTATTGATTCTTAAGTCCTATGAGAATTATACTTCAATACGTTCTTTGATGATCGGAGAACTAGTAGACCGCATTTAATTTTCCATTTTGCCTAATATAAGTACAACAATTACAATTACAAATTTTACCCTAAATTAAGAATTTTTTGAAAAGTAATAGAATTAGTCATAATTTCCCATTCAATCATAAAATACTTTAAAAATAGTAGAATTAATGCAAATTGCGTTGGCTGGCTAAAATTTGTGAATAATTGATAAAAGCATTTTCTCTCAGCAATTAAAATTAAACACCAGGAGACATGGATATACATAGATCTTAAAACAATAGGGCTTTTTGTTTCTTTTTTAATATATTTAGTTGGCTTCCTTTCAGAAGCTTCCTCTGATGGTAAGAGATCACCACTGCTCTTGTAATCACGGAACGATGCAAGCTTTTATTGTGTTGCCGGCTTTTACATCCCTTAAACAGTAAGTTAAGCTTAGTGGACCTCCGGTAGCCTCACCGAGCTCAGCTCAAATGCTTTTTAATTTTGGTATTTTGTGAGGCCTCAATTTTTAAAGATTTTGGAGGAGGCTTTTGCGAATAGACAGCCAATTGATGCAATTATCATTTGAAAAAAATGTGTGTCAGTCTTCTAGTTGTAGATACACTATAGGCGTTATTTAAATAGAGGCTTTTATTATTAATAGTATCCTTCCGGATAAACCTCATTAGCGCCTCAAAATTGCGTCAACCTTTATAAATTCTAATGACACCGGGAATCAAACCTGGTAGTTACATCACGCTAGGTGACACGACTACTCGGCCATAAGGCTCCAAAAAGCAATTCACATCAAATCACATTGGCCGCACCGCTCCGCAGTCCGCAGCCAATGTGATCTGTTATCCTGCAGATATTCGTTGCTCCAGTTTCTATTAAAAGCCTCATTGCATATTCTATCAACGTCACAGTGCCGTTGGAATGCAACCAAAACAAAAAAGTTCAATTTACAGTTCGATATTTATTTTGAAAGCTACAGTTTTTTACTGCAGTATTTCCAACATTTCCAGTTATTTGTCTCTATTAAATTTTTTATATTAAGTTTTATTACAGCTAACTAAACTTGATGTTAAATATATGTTTAAACTAAATTGAGGTTTTAGAGAAATATACCGTTTATCGTTAATTTATCGTTGTTGATAGTTGTTATTTCAGTCCATTTGCAAATTAGTCGTTCGTTTTTCACAACTTAACCTACTTAGAAGCCTTACCGAGCGTTGATCAGCGCCGCGCCGCCATTTGCGACTTTGCTTGCACACCAAATACGGCGCCAAATTATTCAAGAACCTTATGTTTACTACACTGTGTTGCGTGTGTCGATGAATCTGCTTAACTCTGTAGTCGTTGCGTAAGGGTACGACCGTTAAACAAAAAAAAATACCTTTAAAATGGCGCAATAAAATATTCATAATATCAAAATATTCACAGAATACTCGGGGTGAAATAGTAGTTATACTTATAAAGGTGCATCTATTGTGTTTCACTGAGTGAATAAGGATATCGGATAAGCCCTGAAAATTCCACTTAAGTTGCGTAAAAAATCCGGCAACCAACCTATGCGCGGATTATACTGATCGTGGCAAAATAATAATATTAGTCACAGAAGTCAAAAAATAATGAAAAAAAAAGAAGATCGCTAAGCGCGGTCAAGTTCAAATTAAGAGATGCTAATTTCTTTACAGTATGTAAATGTGTATATTACTAGTTTTTCGGTAAGATGGCGTCATCAAAATTCTTCATAAGTTCACATGACATGGTATTTCATATTTCCTTCAAATTGAGACGATGCTAACAGAAATTGTATACTAACAAGAAGTACCGAATCCGTAGCCCGTTGGAATGTGTAGCGTTAATGGTTGCTAGGCGCAAGAAATATCAATAAACGACCAATCAGGCAACAAAGGGTCGCTTGGTGCCTTGCCAAGCCTTATCTGCTCAAGGGCGATGTCTCGGAAACTGCTGACGAGCGGTTTTAGGGTTGACTTTTATTAATTTTATATTAACACTAGAGTGATGGCGTAGTTCCCGGAAAGATATACTCTGTAGGCGATAACTAAGCAGCTCTTAAAATCCTTCAGAATATTAATGCTTTTATACTATGTATAAAATATTACTGTACCTTTGGTCAACATTTACTTGAGTTTTGTGCAAATTTAATACTTTGTCTCCCGTAGGAGTCCCATGTTGACGCACCAAATGGTCCGCCCCGTCCGGAATGAAACTACGAGCGCACAAAATACTGGCGTGAAACAGTACAAGATTTGAGAAATATTTCTTTGATGTGAGTACCCAACAAGTTACAGAATTTTCAATATCGGCGGTGATCACTTATTGTCATAGAACTCACATACCTTATTGCTAGGTACACTATAAAAAATATGGTGCAGTGCAATGTAATTGTTTAATTCAAGTTTGAATTCCGCGGAAAGACATAAATTTAAACTTCCATATTAAAACCTATTTGCCTGTAAATTGTATAAATTTAATTTGTATTTAGCAACGACTCGACTCTGGCAGCTTTCTTCCCTTTTAAACGGAAGCAAAATCAAAATGTCATCCGGATAGCGTAAATGGATGCAAGATGCTTCTAACAATGAGATTTTCTTATTCTCGATATAATAGATCCTCGTGGCTCAATGCTTTTAAAAATGTTCCATGAAGAGTGAGGTATAGGGTTCGAATCGGTCTCTGGAATGTCTCGACAGTTGCCAGGTAAGCTTCCTAATATTGCCGCAACCGTGGGAGAGCCATGCTGAAGCATTTGCTAACGCACATATTGGGCCGTTTCATCCGAAGTGATCCATGGGCTCACAGAATACTCAGAATATTTGAAACGGTACTTCTACTATTTTTCGCTAAGTAAGTGAGAATATTTGAGGCCACAATTGAACATAACATTGAACACAACTAATGCGCGGACAATGGCGTGGTTGTCCATGGGCGGTTATGTTCTCTTATTAAACAGAGCCCACCTACTGAGTTGTTCATTATTCCATAAAAAATAATAAGGATCTTAACCGACTTGCAAAGACATATGCGTTGATATATAAAATTTTAAATTTTACGTGATTTATGGAAGAACTTTGTCAGTGCCTTCCAATATACAAATTTTTTCATATATTTATTACTCAGCATCTGAAAATAATTTTGTTTCTCGACACAGAAATTATACGTTTATTTTTAAACATGCCTATATACATTATAAAATCATTTAAAAACTTTAATATTACATGAAGAAAAAGGTGACAATACGACCTGTATTACGAAATAGAAAAGTTCTTGAACGACTTTAGCCTGTGATTTAGACAGTAGGTTCAATTCCACATGTAAATTGATGGTAAATATATAAGAATACTAATATTTATTATAAAAAATTACAGCCAACTAAGTTTCTTGACAGTTATTGCCAGTTTCTTAAGTCTAGATGTGTTGTGTGGTCTGTAATATTAGCTTTATTAGCTGATGGCTGGTGGCTATGGTGTGAAATAAATATCTTTAATATATGTTTTGAATAGTAAAAAAAAAATTAAGAATAAAAAGGTTTTCTTTACTTTTATTAAAAACCAAAAATAACAAAATTTTTGCATTTACAATATTCACATAAAATGTATTTTTCTAAGAATCTTTTCTTTTTTCAAAATTCATGCTACAGGAAAAAAACATTCCCGCAGGAATTGTATCAATTTAAAATAATAGTCCAACCAAATCTTGTCTTTGTAGAATTAGAATATGAAATACATGAGTCAAGATTTTTGTAATGACATTATTATTTTTTTATTAAAACTAATTTTAATAATTCATCTGTTGTTAGAAGCGAACCGCCGTCTCTCATTTCGACACCTTGCTTACCCGCCGCCCGCCATTTTGACGGCCATCGCGATCCAGCTTCACACGCTCTCAGCGTCCGGCGTTCGTGTCGTACACATCATTCCTATTTTGCCCACTAATGTTTCATTGAAATTTTTAATTGCATTGATTCTTTTTTTTGTGTTTATGTCGCGTCCGAATTGATACCACGAGCTCACAGAATACTCAGCGTGAATGGTAGTTGTACATGATACGGTGATACTCTCTCGCTAAGTGAATAAGGATATCGGATGCCTTTAAAAATGCCGCTTAAATATCGTAAGAAGCCGGCAACACAACCAGTGCGTGGACTGTGGCACGGTTGGATATAGGCGGCGATGTTGTCTTACCACATAGGAGACCCACCTGCTCCGTTGTTCGCTATACCATAAACCCCGACAGTAGCCTGCCGGGGAAGCTCATTAGTGATAAACGCTGCTCAATTATAAGTTATTCAGTAACGGTGTACCCAACGGAACCAGAGACAACTAACACAGAACTTTACAGAGTAAAACTATAAAACAATGTTTGGCGATGCACAGCGCTGCGTTCAGACTTTTATATATTTAAAAACTCTAATCTGACAGTTAGCCAAGGTTTAACTGTTACTAATTAGGGTAATGTGTTAGCCTACATAATAGTTAATTATCTCAAAGTTAAAACTCAATACATTAATTACAAATAACGTTTTGTTTTTTGGTTCTTCGCTTTCAATTTTTTTAATACTGAATTTATTTTATTCTATTCAAACAATGCCTTTTCTTGTTTTACACATATTTATTTAGTTCACTATTTTTTTATGAAAACCGGGTGACATACGAGTCGAAGTCTCACCTTGGTCCACTCATGGACAGCCCCAACTGTTGGACTACTGGTGCGTTACCGGCCTTAAATTTCTGCCAGTAATCCACTTTATCTTGTACTTTATGTGCTTTGACACTCCATTTTTCACTTACCACTACTAATAATTTGTAGTTATTTTATAATTTTTGTTGTTAAGTGTAAAATAAATAATATTTCCACAGCTGTTTATGAAATTAGCCTTATAATTTATTCTATCTTTGTACATAATCTTGTTTCCCTTAAAATAAATTACATATTTAATGTTTCAATGACAATTAAGTACTCAGGTTTAGTTTTGAGTTAAAAGGAAATAGCATTGAAGCCCTAAAGTCACTGTCATGGGCCGAGATCGATACGAGTCAGCCGGCGTGGAGGAAGTGACGTCACCATCGCTTCCCCTATTCCAATAAATCGCTTTTCATAGGGGAAGGATGTGTCACGCTCTTCCTATAAGCGGGAATCCATATTGTTTGACATCTATTGAAAATGAAACTTCCATATTAAAAAATAGACCCTCTTAAAGGAAGTATTTATAGTACATTTTCCATATATAGAAGATATATAAACGTCTATAATTTGTACTATATTTAGGATTACTAGACTTGTTTATAATTATTAACAAATCTCTTACAAGCAAAATAAATATGATAATAATATTAATTATGCACACAATATTGTTAATATATTGTCATAACTAAACTATAATCCATATAAAACCTCCTCAAAGATATGAAGAGCAGAGCTTCGTGTGACGTATGTCAACCCCTTCACCCGTTATGCAATAAGATGTAACCTCGACGGATTAAGAATGAGAACAATAGCTCATTTTGTTGCTCTAACATATTGTGTTAATAATTGACTACTTTTAAGACTATACTAAAAAGTTTTCTTAAAAACCATTAAGTTATTCGTGAAAATATAAAAAAAATATTACTATTTTTTATGGTATAGCGGGCAACCGAGCAAACGAATATCCTATATGGTAAGAGATCAACGCCGCCCATGGACAATTGTGCCATAACTCTAGCGCTTTAGTTATGTAGTTGCTTTTTACGCCACTTTAAAAGGTCTCCGATATCTTCACACACTTAACGAAATATAAAAGTACTAATTCACGGTGGTATACTATGGTACTTCGGACTAGCTGGTGCAATCAGTGCGTCTTCAATCTGGTTCATATAAAAATAATTGTTCCTAATTTTTCCTGTAATTGTTCTAAAATACTTGCGTTAGAAATTATATATATTTAGCATTTAATGTAAATTCACATTAAAATTCAAAAGCAATTATTCAATTAAGGGATACTTTTGCAAGTAAATTTATAATAGTAAAGCTACCATTGGTTCAGAAGACATACTTCTACGAGAAGAAGCAACAAGAAACTTATAGGGTTTCTTTTTTATCCCCAAATTTACAATAGTTTGTTAACTATGTTTGCTAGTTTAAAATGTTCCAGTATGTGCTTGTGCAGAAATTTCCATGCATCTTTATCTTCTATTTATTTTTTTATGCTAAATGTTTAAGCGTCCTTAATTAAAGTATTTTTATTATTGTTATTGTGAAATAGTTAAAACTTTTACTAGAATCATAGGATGATCGATACCTTTAGAATTCGAATAATTGTGAGTCTGAGATGGATAATTGTTTATGTGTGAGTTTGTGTTAGTCTGTGTATCTATGTGACCAATATAAAACTGTATATGTGAAATTATAAACTAAAATTATGTGTTGTTACCAAACTGTATTTTTGTACCAAATGTCATCGAAATCTTAATGATTTGAGTGATAGAGCATAAACAAAAAAGATCATCTGCAGCACTTTGAACAGCATGGGCGTTGGAGATGGCATTCTCACGGAGTTTCGGAAGCGGCTCATATCGCACGTTCAACATGAAGATAATAATGTAATTATATTATAATAACTTTACAATTATGTCAAAATTACATGGGAAATTAAAATTACAAAAAAAAACTTTAGTTTTAAATTTAAAATTACATTAGATTACAATGTGGTGGAATTTTAAAGGAAAATTAAGATAGTAGCCTATAGAAGAGATTTCGTGAGCGAAAAAGTCAAATTAAACATTGTAGAGAATTAAAACCCACAAATTTCCGGCAATTTAAGGCCCTCGTCCCGCTTTCAAGTAAAAAACGCTTTCAAAACGAAACTTCAGCTAATTTGCGAAAGTCTAAGATGGTATATTTTTTCAGTTATAATAGAAACAGTCCTTGAGTCAAAGTTTTACATTAATTATGTCTGTAATGGTCTTGTAAGGCTGAGTTCATAAAGTTTAAGAATAATAATAAGTTGTGTGGTCGCAACTGGAGTGGTATAATTCCCTTTATTTACTCAGCGAAAGACAGTACAGATTTCAAAAGTAACAAATGCTTCAGCAAAGCTCTCCTACGCTAGAAATCGAACATAATATAATAAATATTAATTCATTTGAGCTTTTGAGTTATTACTTCTATAATGAGAACTTGATTTAAGGGTAAATGTTACATATTTACAAATAAAAATAATTTTCATTTTAAACAACTAGCAAACAATTAAAAATAGAAAATCCGATGAAAAGTGTACAAAAATTAAATTGGGGCTAAATTCAGTGAGCCTTTATATTTTCTTTAAATATGTGTCGATGACACAACAGTTTTATTTGACTAATTCATTTGGTGTGTATTTTATCAGTCAATGTCATGACTTTAGTTTTATAAAAATGTTTTGAAAAGTCATATCTAACTATATAGACTAAATATAACTTTATTTTATTTATTAATGGAAATAATATTCTTTTTAATGAGCTGTTTTATTGTATTTGTAAATAATAGAAGTTTTATTTTCACAATTATGATATAACATTTTATAAGCTTCCATGAGGTCAATGCATTTGTTTCATTGTGGCCATGTCGTATAGTAATAACAAAATACTTTTCTCGGAACTAGTTTGCATATTTGTATCTTAAAACTGATTTTAGTTTCTTTAACATCGGTATAAAGAACCGTTTTCTGTCAGTGGCATCGGATACGTAATAAAAAGCTGTACTCGTCAAACGATCGTTAAATGTTTATTGCTGAAAGATATCAATATTAGAGCGGGGCTAGGTATGAAATGTCAATCAAGGACTTTCAGCAATGCACAGGGTCTTGCGTAACGGTCCTTTATGGGTTTTTTATGGTATAGCGAACAACGGATAAGCGGCATTTTTAGAAGCCTCCGATATTCTCGCTTACTCAGCGAAACATGGTAGAAGCATTGTTTTAAGTACAGCTACCATTTCACGCCGAGTATTCTGTGAGCCCGTGGTATCACTTCCGACGAGCCCGGCCACTATCAAACCCTTACAGAGACCGAATACATTATAAATTAAATTTTATTTGTCCGGACCGGGATATTAAACTGATACCTATCTCGTCATGATAGACTTATTAAACCACTTAGCTAGGAAGCGCTCAAGGTGGCAGCATGCTGTGTCGACACCGGCAGCCGCAAAATGAGCAATTAGGATTATATCAGTATCGATCGAGCGGCGAACAGCTGAGCGAGGAGTCAGCCGGGTTGTTTAGACGCAATGCAGATCACGTGTGCGTCGATCAGGCCAGAGCCTCCTCGGTACCGCCCTCGGCGGGCGTCCCGCTCCCACGCGCGGCCGCAGCTGGCGCCCGCCGAGAGAGAAGCCTGCGGGGCTGGAGCCGGCGCGTCTGCGTGCCGCGCACCGCGAATCGATGATTGCGCACGCAAGCCGCCGGCTACCTCGCCTTCCAGACTCATTCTGTGCGGAGTTCTCGTCCGGAGCGGTCGGTCTGTGCGCTACCTCCTGGCCGAACCGTCGGCAATCGCGCCGGCGCCGCCGTCGGCGATGGACCACGACGAGGACAGGTCCTTGTCCTTGGGGACGGAGGTCTCGGCCTCCGTACCTCCCCCGAGTCCTCTCACCGGATGCTATCTGCTCGCCGTGATCGGCGAGCCCCACACTCAGGAGCACAAGGAGATCATTCTGCAGCGCCTTGTTAAAGGTGAGTGCTTGTGACGCACCTAGCGTGTGCCGGCCGCGCGATCAGCGACATGGTGAAAGTCGTCGCACGCAACGCTCGGGCCGGTTGCTGCGCGACACATTTGCAGCGGAATGCACAGGAATACCGCCTCCCACGCCATTGGATCTGTTTTCTTCGTTGCGTCATCCGTGACGTGATTCGCTTTTCCAAGCCGGTTATCACATTGAGCCAATTGATACACAATTGCATTGTCGCGGGGAAATTATCCACCTGAAGTATTAACGGCAGCTGGTGATAATAGTGAACCTTGAAAGGTGATTGGAAAAAATGGAAAAGGAAAAAGCCAATTGTCGAGACTGAGGTCCGTTAGCGCGAACGAGATTCTGTCCAGATTCGATGCTAAACTTTGTCAAATTGAAAATATATGTAGGAAGTTCATTATTTTCATACTTATGCCATATAAAAAGACACTAATAATAACTTACGGGACGTCATAAACGTAATTTTTTAAACTTATCATCCTTAACCTAGTCTTTTAGCAGATAGTAATATATAAATGTATATTCCAATTAAAATTAATAATTACAATTTAAAATCTACTTGATTTCACCAAGATCGATAAAATGTATCTAACTACACAGTATGCAAAAGTGAAAGTGTCTATAAGTCTTGTTTGCAAACTGAGCTCAATTGCGGAAATGCAACGAAACCTATTTCGGGGGCTTCCGGCTAACGGTCATTAAAAGACGGAACCTGTTCAAATTAATAATTTATTTCACACAATAGATAATAGTGTTATCACGGACGAAAAATATTCTATCGTGTTCAATCTTTAAAACAACAACAATATAATATCGAGATTAATATTTAGCAACAAAATTGAAATTTTTCTTGGAAAACACTTAAAATGTCTTCGTAAAAGACTTTCAAAGTCAAAATGTCAATGTATGAAATAATCTTTATAATGCAATAAATTAATCTGCAATAAATATTAAGCCGTTGTTTTTTAACGTCAAATTAAACTAACAATGTTTACCAAATTTTATTACAGTTAACAAAATAATGAGTCTAAATTAAAGACAAAATATGTATTATAAAGTAGTGTTTAACGAATATATTGCCTTGTTATTTCTTAAATACTTTTATTATTAGCTGGACATCGATATTTAAAATATAGCGGCTTATGTTTTGCATCGCATTCGTAAAAGCGGTCCACAAACGACGAGATAGGAGTCGAACAAAGGAAAACATATGTCAAATTAATTACCAACAAAATTAGAAATTTATTTAATTTATTCCTAAATTAAATAAATAAAAATTCTATAATAAACAAACACAAAAAAATGTTTGGTTGGACTAAATTTAGATACAGCCTAACATTAAGGACAACAATCGTCTACATATTGATCAATTTTGAGGATGCTAATATGTACTAAAAGATCATAAAAATGCCAACGGGCGCCGCGACGTGGGAATTTTCAGCACCGGCACTAAATAGCGACCCACTAGTGGATTTAGCCTCGCCAAGATACAATCTCTTCAGAGCAATCTGTATTTATAATTGTATGAAAAGTGCTCATCTCTCGTGATTGTGAAAGTATTAGATCATCTGCGATAATATATCACGCTATCAATATCTCTCTGATAACACTATCTTTATAATAGCCTTAATATTACATACAATACTTTGAGAACGTTATTCATTCTGTCAGAAGATTTACTTTAATGATTGGGACAGTGGAGCAGGTAAGTCTCCTAAATGGAAAGAGAACACCGCCGCCCATCACCTACCGCGCCACAGTCCACACTTGAAGTACAAGCGAAACAGTACAAGTACAACAGTACAATTCGGGCATTCTGTGAGCCGTCTGTACTTCGAACGAGCTGGCCCAATTAGTGCGTCAGCGTATACTTCATCATGGCTCTCCCGCTGATGATAAATGTATAATAATCTTGTAACTGGTGATGATTTTTTGAAATACTTTTTTTCAGTGCTTAAAGTACATTATGATTTAATAAATTATAATCAATCTTAAGTAAAATCAAATTACTGTTTTGGCATTCTTCAGTATCTTACACACCCATAAAATCCATATTATATATATAAATTGCTGTTCGTTCGTCGCTAAAATTTAAGAATTCGAAACTGACTTGTCAAATATCCACCTTAATTTTAAGTTTAGGAAAGCTTTAAACGAGAATCATAAATAAATATAACTACTTCTATTTAAAATACAAACTGTTCCTAGAGATTCTTTTTTTCATGAAAACGGTGGCAAAGGAGAAGGATATACGTATAAGCGGTCTTCCGCCGGAGAATTTTCATTCGGTTGATTCTGCTTCATCATCATCATCATTTCAGCCGTAAGACGTCCACTGCTGGACATAGGCCTGCATTATTTTTAACATTATAGTTAATACGGAGTGTCTTATATGTAAGATAGGAATATGTTTGAAGCCCAACTGTTTGATTGCTAAAAATAGCTTTCATTCGTGTTAACTGTATTCGATGATGTAAGAAAACATTTTTCAATACATTTTGCGCCTCATTCGACTTTTCTATCATTTTCAATTATTTTCCTTTTTTATATAAGAAAACGGTGGCCAACCAGCAGGAGGCTTACCTAGGGCAAGCGGTCCTCCGCCCATGGACACCCCTAGCCCTAGCAGCAGTGCCGTGGATGTATTGCCGAAAATACTGTCATGTGTCTGGTGGGTTAAATGTAGTGTTTGAGAGCTGTTGGAACGAGCATTCCGTTAGTTGCGGGGCAATTATGGAGCGGTGTGGATGATGAGCTGGGATCCTTTATGTTGATCGCGTCATTGTTGTTGTGTGATTCAATTGCGTTTTTAATTAATATATTGATTCTAGTATGATATTTCAAAGACGTTATTGCGTTTCTGAAAAAACACCAGTTTTATTTTCAAAATTGCTACGACATTTTTTCTATTACATTGTTTTTTTAAACCTATATGTATACCTTAAAAAATAACATAAAAAAACATTAAATGTCATCACAAACATCTTTAGGTTTCAAGTAATTTCTTTATAAATTGCAGATTATTTTAGACACACAACAATATTCTAAATAGTTCTATCTGCTGAACATGATCTGATATTACATGATATTAGATCTGATACCTTTGATTTGTTAATTGAGATAATAAAATATGAACGAAATAAAAGCACAGGTACCTACGTCTAACATTAAGACAAAGCTACATAAAAACATTAATTTAAACAAACATTATTTATTATAATAATGTGGGTAGAAAAACCGCTGTTACAAAGTATTAACCACATAAGAAATAGCTAAAGTAATTGAGAAATAAATTCTAGGAATTTTGTTCGCGGTCGGTTGGGCTCGGCGAGGCGCGCACACGCCATACTGATGCTCATACACCTCACTGCCTCGCATCTTGCTGGCTAATCGCTCAATGCAAATCGTAACCGATCTTCAATGAACATTTACTGAGAAGTAGGCCTATTGTGCGTGACCTTTTACTTATATAAGTCATAAACCGAGCCACACTCCGCGTATTGGCGCAACTGTAGCGCGGACGTCCATAGGCGGCAGTATACTCTTACCATATAGGAGACCTACCTGCTCCGTTGTCCGCAAAATCATAAAAAAGTGAGCATTGTGGTGCGATTGGTGATGGGCGCGGTATACTATTACTATGTAGGAGACCCACTTGCCACCACAGAAAACTATTAAACTCAGGGCTAGTATACCTTCTGATACACACCACAGCACGAAATGCAGGGATAATCTGCGAGATCTCACAGCAAGTGAAACTCTATTGTTTACAAGATATCCGCCGACTAGAGTAAGTAGTAAGTCCCTGTTCGCACGTGTCCGTAATCCCCTGCGCGTCTCGACTTTCCAACGGCTTCTAAGTCATTGCCAAGGGCGAGCGCGCTTGGCGAAGCGAATTTCGGAGGCGCATGATCCCGTTGGAGGGAAAAGATGTATTGCGACTCATTCCCAATACAAGTTTATGGTGTAGCGGTTAACACAGCAGGTGGGGCTCCTATAAGCGAAGAGAATAACCGCGCCACAGTCCATGCTATGGAAAATGAAACATACGCTGACGCACTAATTAGGCTCGGCTCATCCGAAGTGATACCACGGTCTCACAGAATACTCAAGGTGAAATAGTCGTTGTACATGAAACGGTGCTCCTACTGAATTTTTTCGCTGAGTAAGGATATCGGAGGCCTTTAAATATGCTGCTTAAGTGGCGTAAAAAGCTGCCATCCCAACCAATGTGCAAACTATGGCGCGGTTGTCCATGGGCGCCGGTGTTCTCTTACCATATAGGAGACCCATATGTTATATTATAATAATATATATTATATTATTTAATATAACATAGGCCTATGTCCAGCAGTGGACTTGAATGGGCTGATGAAGAAGAAGAAGAAGTTTAACTTATTGTTTAAACTAATACACAGAAAGGTACATTGTCAGGGTTTTTTGTTCGCATATTCGGACGTATTTCTGAACATTATGTAAATTTAGACTCAGTTAAAAATTATTCTCTATGATTAAAAGTCCATATGAATTGTTTATTAAGTGATATGTGTCTGTGACATCGTACCTATAAAATTCATGTTTTGATTCTTCTTCCTTTGAAAACTAACGTGTAACGTGATTTAAAGACTTTAATATAAAATATTTCTTTCCCGTTTCTGCAACAACAAATGCGCGTTAGCGAGAGCGTGACAGAAAGAACGTTTAATAAAGCAAACAAGACAGCAATTTAGGTAAATATCTGATTTTAGGTAACCTGTATAAGTAAAGAATTTACAAATAAAAATCTTATATTTATTCCAGGTTAAAATTTATAAGAATTACAAACTAATTATTTTAGATACTAGGTAAGGCTTTATTAAATTTGATGAGTTTTTTAATGTAATTTTCTAAGACAAATTGTTATATGAGAATTTTAAAGAAATGTGTTAGCCATCGGAAATCTATAATTTAATGATGAATAATTTGTAGATTAGAACACAAAAATTTCTCTTATAATTTGTGAGACAAATTCGCGCGGCGTAAAAGAAATCTCCCGCAATTAAAATCATCACATAGCACAGCTATCTTCGATCTGTCCGCATTTCCATTCCGTCACGTCGCTTAAGCAACTCTCATTAGCCGGATTGACGTTGGACAGAAGTCATCATGATCACAACGGCTAACCGTTGTGATTCAAATATGTTGCTCATATTCTTGCTTTATCTGTCGTTATATATGTAAATAGCATTATACTGACAGAATTGTGGCCGCTAGTCACAGAACGTAAAAGATATAACAAGAGGAATAATATTTAAACGTCATTTGTAAAGAACATTTTACTAAAATTTCTTTTTCTTTGTTTTTATTGGTGAAGGTCTTACTCCGAATTTCTATTCTAGGCTAACAAGAATTTTAATATTGATGATATATTATTATAAAATACATTAACAGTAATTAAAAAAATACTTTTAAAATAAACAAATTAAAATGTCAAATTCATAATAGAATTCACATATTTCAGCTTCTATTCAGAAAAATCATATTCTTTTCAGGCACACAGTTGCGTCACACACTCTCAATCAACGCAGAATTTACATAATTCATACAGCAATAATAAATTCAATTTTCTAAATGGAAAATTGTGAATATATTATTAAAACGATACCCGACAACTCCGCGAGGATAGACAAAGGGGATTGGCGTTACATAATGTAAAAGGGGTCAGATTGAGAAAGGTCGAACGGCCAAGGACGATAGGACGGACGATATTACAATGGAAACACACCTCAAAACTGAATTATTCAGGATTTACTTTACATATTACTTAAAATATATTATAATTTTTTAAAATATAAAAATATTATAGGGTTGAATTGAAAGATCTTTATAGTGTGTTAAAAATTCGCTTTACTTGGCGACAAGCTTACCCAAAGCATGGATACAGTTACACCCTTGTATGATCCGCTTGTCGTGCCTTGGCAAGCGTTAAAATAACCTTTATGAAGAACTGTTCATTAATGATCATCAAGAGTTTTTAAAAGTTTTGGTATCGGCTTCGAATCCGCACAGTTAGAAATTATAATTTATTTAGTCTCTGGAAGGGCTTGACAGCGGCCGGGCGAGTAACACACTGAGTACTGTTGCACCTGTGGGACAGACATGTTGAAACACGCTGACGCACTAATTGCGCCGGCTCGCCCGAAGTCAGACCACGGGCTCACATAATACTCAGCCTGAAATAGTAGTTTTACTTGAACGGTGCTTCTACTGTGTTTTGATAAGTGACTGAAGATATTGGAGACCTTTAAAAATGCCGCTTAGCGGCGTAAAATGCCGGCAACACAACCAATGCGCGGACTGTGGCGCGATTGGTGATAGGCGGCGGTGTTCTCTTACCATACAAAAGACTCACCTGCTCCGTTATCCGCTATACCATTAAAAAATATGCATCCAAAGTCACGGTTGACACAGTGAGAAATGACTCATGAGTTTTGACCGAGTGTACGACGGAAGCGGCACGTTTCCTTGCCGAGGGGAATGCTGAACTGTTACGCCACCGTTTCGTTCAACGTTCACTGATCTTAGGTTCCTTATAATCCTTTTTAGGCTTCGGTTCATGGTCTTATTATAATTTAAATTATTAATACGCCTTTGTGCCGGAACACACATCAAAATCTCTTACCAATGGGAGACCTGCCTATCATATAATAAAAAATAATTTATTATATATAAGATCTTTCAAATAGAAGTCGATGTTAATAATCTGTGGCGGTCATTCTGTTCTGGTGGCATCTGTTTAAATCTGTTTTTTCTTATTTATTCACTGATGCCGAATCATCTTAGAATGTTACACGGTTGAGCAGCATGTGCAAATGATAAAATTTTACAATCAAAATGAATGTTCGTTAATACAAACATTGCATGCATTGCGCCTATTTTACGGCAAACGCGGTAGTCCTTCAAAGTCTACTCTCCAACGATTGGTGACCAAATTTAAGACAACCAATTTGGTAATAAATCAACCAACACTTTTACGTCAGAGTATTCAGGAGATTCCGAGGCAGAAGATTTCTCGACGTGCTCAAGAACTCGGCCTTTCACAGCCTTCAAATTAGAAAACATCTGTACAAGATCCAACTGACCCAAAAGCTCAAACCTAATAACCGTAGATAACGCCATGTGTTCGCTGATTTAAAAATCGACCCGTCCTTGTTGATAAACCCTATATAAAACAATTATAGTCATGTCTGACTAAATGTAGTTTTAATGAAAAAACAAATATAACGATGTAATTTAAGTTAAGTGTACTTATGCTGGATGCAGGTCGCCTCCGACAGGTATTCATGGAAGTCAAAAGGAGAGGCCTATGTCCAGCAGTGGACGTCTTAGGGCTGAAATGATGATGATGTATCTACGGCAGAAATTGTTCAACATTGATAATCAGTTTTGACAAATAATTTTGTATTTCGTCATCAGTTTTGGCACCAAATGCAATCGAATTCATATAAATACATCTAAAATATTTAATAATTTTCTCCATTTTCTAAATAGTGTTCAATTCTATAATTCCTTTATCCGGCAACGTACCCGCGATCCAGCAATAGCTGGGGATGTCCATGGAGCGACCGCTTATATTAGGTGATACTCCGTTTTCATTAAAGAAATTAATTACATCTCAGGGATTACCTTCTGAGTCTCTTACAGTCTCAGACAATATTACATATCCTTACGTTAAGTTAAAATCAGGATTATTAATGAAAATTAGCGGCGCTTCTTATGTCGCAGTAATTATATTAAGGAGCAGGTGTGAAAGTAATCCCATTAATAAAGAGAATCTGAGTCTAACGCTATGAATTATTACCCAGCGGTGAATATTAGAGGCTTTGCAACAAAATGGCTTCCGTTCACAGCGGTCTTTATTCAATTATACATTTTCGTTGTAGGTTTCTTGTGCTATGTCCTACAATGTAATACAAATTTTTAGAAGTCTGCCTACATACCGAGAAATGATTTTAGTTTTAGCCAATGTTAAACTTAGAACAAGTTATATAATATTGGTTTTAATAAAAAACAATTTAAAAAATATGTCGTCATCAGAAATTTGTTTACAATAAAAATGCCACATGTACTGAACTAATTTTAAAAATTCTTTCAATAATTGCAAGGCAAGACTATTTAGAAAAATGCGTCGAAATGGTAAGCTCTTTTCCGTTTTTATTGAAGAATGTTAAGAAATAAACATATAATTTAGTAGAATATAGGTAAAAACGATAGAAATTCACATACAAAATATCTTATAAAATGTCATAATACAATTTTGATTATCTTTATGCTCTATGCTGACAGCTAATAAAAATATCGTTTAAAAAATATCGTTTGGATAGCTGGTTATGAAAGTGATTTAAAAATGCAAAATAGCGCTGAAGTCTTCAAAGGTTTTCTCAAGCTGAGAGAAAATCTAGAATGCTAATGCTAAATTATACAGTGTATTTTAGCGCTGTATGAGATCATCGTTTTCTTGAGTTTTGTGGGTATAACTACTATGCTCTTGTCAAAATATTTGATGTTTTCAGTCGCAGCGTTACATAATCTATGGTTATAGGATTACGTCATTCATACTTCTTAAATAAATAAATTATCGAATACTAGTAATTTTACAAACAGAAGCTTGATTTTCGTTCAACTATTTAATATATAAAGTCCAAAGTTATAATCAATTTATTATTATTTAATAATCTTCTCATCTATAATAATATATCCGCCTTTTTACGGTCAACTACCTAATTATATTATGTCAATGTTGAATGCCGATAAAACAAGATGGCCGCCGAAATAGAAGTTTAAACCGTTTAAACAAATCGCTAAGTATTTTACATGTAAAATATTAAAATTTTTATTAACTAAATTTAAATCAAATTTGTATCAGCTATTTAATATTTTAAATATATAAATTTATTTTTAATATTTATTTAAAATATGTAATATAACCATTTGTTATCTGTGCTCAGCTATCTATATAAAGAATTATCTAAGATTATAAATCATAGAATATCGTAATAAGACAATGTTTTGGTAGTGTTATTAATTTGCACAGTAGAAACAAAACATATTTCAACGGCAGATGTGACCTAGAAAAGTCTAGACCGAAATCAGATTTCGAAGTTCACCCGCTAACAATGCCTGCATTGTGCCGAGAACAACCTTCACACTTATCTCCAAGTTGTCTGTATTTTTAGATGACGAAGACGCTGTCTTGCAACGAAACAACATTTACAATCATTTTTCACTAGATAAATTAAAAAAATAAAACTTATTTGGTTTTTAATAGGACAATCTAATAATCTGTTAGTTTTGACGCCATTAAAAAAACTTTATAGTATATAGCGGTATATAGTGTATAGCGGACAACGGAGAATGTGAGTATCTCCTATATGGTAATATAACTCCGCGAGGTTTTTTTTTGTGTAAAATTTGTGCAATTTGTAAAACTTTTAAGAATAACCTGCGCGTATGTAAATATTAATTGTGAAGTGGATAGAAATCTGATATTTTTAAAACTAAAGTATGTTAAAAAGAGATATTTTCTTAGTATTCCTGATTTGCAATAATACATGTATATCAGTGATAGTGACTGAATAATTAAGATATAAGAAAAAAATTAGTAAGGGGTAAGTAAATGGCCCACTTAAAGTGATCTCCAGAGTGAGATATTCGTTTTTATCTAGTTCCCTCTCAGCCCGGGGTCAGTCTTCAACCTAATTAAGCTGTCTTGTGGAATAAGATTCCACTTTACGCCCTACAGAGCGTTAAACTTTCAGAATTTCTGTGTGTTAAGTTCTTTTACAAAATAAATATTCACTTCAGGCTAAAACCTTTTTAAGAACCTCAAGATAATTTATCTTATGTGTTGCATAAAAATTTAGGTGATTTTGATGCAACACATACAATATAAAATAATTTTTATTTATTTCTTCAATGTTTCTTCATCTGTATACATCTTATAAACAAAATTATGCATTCTACAATTCGGATCGAGACCTTGAGACTTAATTTACTGTGATTCACAGTTCTAAAAAAATAAGTATAAGGCTTAAGCGACAGCAGAAAATCATATTTAATAATACTTTAATAAAATATTTACAAATACTTTTCCATTCCATCCCATTTTTTTCCATTCCATTTTCCATTAATAACAATTGTCAATCTGACACTGACAATTTATCAGAGATAAACAACAAAATGTCTATAGATTGATATATGTAATTAATTATCTGTGAATATATTTTGTATATTTTTTATATATTTCAAAACATATTATATGATATACGCCACGTCTAGTTATCTTAAGGTCCAAAAACTTCAAATGATAAATACAAATATACAAGAATAAAAAATATTGAGTTGTACGGTCAAATAAAAACATTTTCAAGTAACTAATATTATTTTACCCGTCCCCGGTAAAAAAGGCTCAAATAAACTGCCTACCGCTAGTCTCTTGAGCCTCAATCCTTACATTCAGCTCAGTCGGTGACGCAAGTGAAGATTTTCGCGCTCTTTACGAACCGAGACGACGCGATAGACATAAAGATTGGATTATTTATCGACGACTCTATACCGATTCTCGATTTATTGTAAAACAAATCGATAAAATTTTTCCATTTTTCGCACATTACTAATTTTAGAACGCGCATTACCAGTACCATGAATATATTTCAAAACATTTTATTAGTATTTTTTAATGAGTTTTGATTAATAATGGATAAATATGATTCGACCTAGAAGGATATCCAGGTAGTTATCTTAATTCATTATGAATATAACGACCCGTCTAATGGATCATTTGTTGGGCGAAAATGGGCTATCGGAGAGTATTTATGGCTCTTACACGATGGGTCTAGGGGCCATTAATATAAACAATTGCCACCTGGATAAGTCAGCTTCTTAAACTATACCGCCTTGACTTAAGCATTACATCCAAACTGTACGATTTTATTTTACGACGGTTATATTCGAGTGATTTCACTTTTTATAAAGTATTAAAAATGACAGAAACATAATTAAAGTAGGCTGTAAAAAAGAATTAATTTGGTAATGTGGTTTGTATAAATTATTTGTTAGTGTTCTGTAATTCTCCATTTATTAATATAACAATATTAAAATGTACGACCAATCCTGGCGTCTGTGAAATAAGCTGACATTAAATAGTCAGACGTAAACAACTTTGAGAGTAGTTTTTTCTCGCATTCTTAATGGAGGTTATTTCTCAATCTCAATAGCAGATAATTGTCCAATCGAAGATTGTACTTTTTGCTCCATGACTCAACACAATTAGAGCAAAACGATAATAGTGTGGCGCTTGCTCTAAAATAGATTTTATGGAACCTTTAGACTCGTGCCAGGAGAGCCAGCTACCAGCACGTACAAAAAGAGTTTTTTTATATTACGGGAGACAACCGATCAGAAGATAAATTTAGGATAAGGGGTCCACTGCACATGAACACCCATAGCCTCAGTTTAACCACATATGAGTCAGAAAACTCTGCGGCTCAAAATTCTTTACAATATGTGTGGTTGTGGCAAATGTATGTTATGGGTAAGGTTTGTAATAGCTTGTTGCTATCCAACCAACTAGTATCGGTATTTGAAACACTTGTTAGACTGATCTCGCAAGCGTGTAAATAATATTTAAGTTTATAAGGATAAAACTAAAATCTATTCAAAGTGTATGTAAAAATGTATACAGTAGATTAAAAAATTAAAATTTTAAATATTTATATTAAATATATCATTTAATCTCTCAACACAACGGTATACCTAAATAGGATCATCCTTTCTAATGTTCATTCAAGTTATATCGCTAAAATTAATTACCTTATTAAAACAGGATATTAATTACCTTTAAAATTGTGTGGCTTACAATCTATTTTTTATTACATCTAGTGTATGTATATAATTTGTGTATAAAATAAAACAATATTATGTACTTTTTAGACATTTTAAAATTGTATCATACCCTGAGAAGATAGTTTATTCGTAGATAGTGACACAGTACTGTACATGTAAAGAAATACTATTTTCTCTACGTGTATGTTCCTCCGAAATAGAAGGTTATTCGACTAACTCCACATACACTATGTGTTCAGCTTGTATGCACCATTGGCTTATCTCACCTGCAAACAGCAATGACATCACGTCCTAATTAAAATCTTCACGGAGCCCAGACAAGGTCGAAGCGGCCGGCTCGCCGCGGTATCTCCAATCTTACTTTTGTTTTCACTGGCCTACGTATTCTCCATATTAAAAGCAGCCGCGTAGCGAAGTGGTTTCATAGGTCTACCATGAAGCGAGAGGTATGGGTTCGTATCCCAGTCCGGACAATTATAATTTAATTTATTTTATATTATTAAATTATAATATAATTTAATTTATAATTAATTCGGCCTCTGAAAGGGCTTGACAGTTGCCGAGCGAGTGTGTTAATACTGTCACACCCATGGGATACTAATACTGAAACATATGCTGACTCACTGTTTTGGCTGGCTTGTCCGAAGTCATACCTCGAGCTCAGATAATAGTCAACGGGAAATGATAATAGTATTTGAAACGGTACATCAACTGTGTTTCGCTTTAAAAGGCCGCTAAGTGGCGTAAAATGCCGACAACACAACCAACGCGCAGATTGTGGTGCAGTTGTTGTCCGCTATACTATAAAAAACATTCCCTATTTACAGCGCTTAGCGGTACAACTTAACCTTACATCGCTCATTCAGCGAAATGCACAGTACGGTTTCAGGCTGGTCTTCTGTAAGCCCATAGTATCACTCCAGCCGAACCGGTCCCATTAATGCATCAGAGCTTGTTTGCTCTGTTATCTGTTAAATTAAATATATAATTATTATAAATGACTTATATATTTAAATTATATATATAAAGAGATACGGTAATGCTATACGGATATCCTTTTTTAAACATTTAGTAAAATATCAATTTATAAGATTTTTATTTATTTAAATAATGGACTCGGCCATTTTTAATTATATTTTGGGCAATGTAGACAATATGAAACTGTGATACTCTGGTGTAAGTATGTATGGGCAATATTATTTCAAATTCCCACTAAAATCTTTTTAGTAGTTTTTGTGTGAGAGAGTAACAAACATCTATCTACTTACAAACTTTTTCTTATATAATATTATTGGGATAATAAAATATAAAATACTAACTTTATTATATTTTATGTTTATGTTACCTTTAATCCTAACAAAACAGATACAAAGATGTGTCAATTTATTATAATTAATTTTAATTATACACTGGTTATCAGCGTAAGAGCGGAATGGCGTGTTAAGTCGATTGTATTCAATTAAGTGCCCCAAGTTATTGTAATAATACGACAAAATATTACAGGAAAGGCCGGCGCTGACTCAACCCAATGAGTCACGGTTCTCACCAGTATGTCTTGAACCGTCTCGTACTAATCACAGCAACATTTGTCAACCGGTTATTGAATGTTCTTTGCATCTGCGAGCTCAAGTTGAAACGGACATTTGCAATACTTTTACGAATCTTGACACGTTCTGTTGTTTAAATATGACCTAGACAAGTCTAAAATAACTTATTATATTATTTGAATGGGAAAGTTTATAGCTCAATGCCGAAATGGTGCGAGGAACTAAGAATTTTAAATTGATTTTTTCCACCTGTGGAATGCATAGTGTCGTACACAAGAACGGGAAAATAAATCTTAGATTTAAGAACACTTGTAAACAGTCACTGTAGGCTAAGAAATTTATTTGTTTCGTTGAGAAAGATATGTTTGATGTGATTTCTTCACCTATTTAACAATGTTTGTGGTTTATATGGAAATGATTTTAAAAAATCTTTTGTATGGTTTGTGTAACTTACCCAATTGATTTTGACAGCTTATAATAATTAACGATAACAATATACAAATAGTGACAAAGATTCTTTAAAGATATAACACTCCTTTATTTTGTTGGAAGTCAATTAAGTCTTTTGCCAAAAAATGTAATTGGTGTGAATGTTTGCTGCAATTTTGTTTTATAAAGTCCTTGATTCTTGTTTTCAATTAAAGCAGCTTTATCACGACAATTTTAAAAGGTTTTACAAATTAAATTAAATTTTCTCAATTAATTTAAATTTGAGCGCTACTACGCGCGCGGACTTTAAGTGATATTTGTTATTTTTTATGAGATTGCGTACAACGTTACAGGCGGATCTCCTATACGGTAAGAAAACAACCGCGCCACAGTCCACGCTGTGGTTGCGTTGCCGGCTTTTTACGCCGCTTAAGCGACACTATTTAAGGGCTTCCGATATCCTTACTCACTCTGCGAAACACAGTACCTGTACCGTTTCACGCTGAATATTCTGTGAGTCCGTGGTATCACTTTTGACGAGCTGGCCGAATCATATGCTTCAGCATGGATCTCCCATGGGTAAGGTGATTAATAATAATATTTTAAATTTAAATAAGGAAAAAACCCTGAAGATATACATGTATATTACCAAATTTAAAAAAATGAAAATGAAAATACTTTTAATGCCATTTTTTTATTATTCGTATTAAAATAACAGAACTCGATTTATTCATATTATTTCTGACATATATTTGTCGCTTTGGATAGATTTTAACAAAAAAAGACTCGCAAATATAAAAAGTTTCGCGGTCCAACTTCTCAATAGTCGTAACATGCCCATTAGAAAGTTTCCCGGGAGTTCGAATGCCGCACTTATTGGTAAAGTTACCAATTTGCCTACTGCTTCAGAAGCCAATCACTGTTTTCCTGTTTGGCAGAAGTTCTACTGCCATGTACTTCACAATCTAATATTCACAAATTTAACAGACGAACTTAACTGTCACAGATATGTATCTTATATATAAAACTCGTGTTACGATGTTTGTTGACAAATGAGAGACTCTCGTAGCTTAATGGTTTTAAAAGTGTACCATGAACCGAGAGGTATCGAGTTTCAATCCAGTTCCGGTTGTTCATGAGCGGCGGTGTTCTCTTACCATATAGGAGACACACCTGCAACGTTGTCCGCTTTATTATAAAAATATCTTGAAGGTCCCGAAGTCGTATTGGTTTTGAAATACCCCCATTGGCAGGTGATTCCACAGAGAGATGGTACGCGGCACAATATGCCTTACAAGGCTCAATTGTGGAACGACAAACATCGCGGTGAAAGCGTTCTTTTGTCTTTGCCACAGAATTTAAAAGATTTACGTGACTTTGTTTCAATGAAAACTTGGCCATTTAATAAGCGTAATATATGGTTACTTTTCTAAGCCACGTTTCCTTTGATATTTTTTTAGTTTTTGCTTAAACTTTCATAATTTATACAATATATGAATGAAGAAAAGACTTTGCATGAATAGCGCTCGACTCGAATTCAAGCGAGAGCTTCAACAATACATATTGTAGGTAATTTTGTAGAAAAACTTAATTCCCGTGAGAGCTTGCTGAAAAAAGCAGTGTATTCGCGTTCGGCGTAACAAACAATTTTATTCAATTCAATTTTGAAAATTAATATAATTTTTTGTATTATTAATAATTAGATTATAAAGATTATTATAATTTTATGCTGTCGCACTATGTACGTAATTGGTCGTATGGCACACTGAGTTATACATAGTGATGTAAAAAGCCATCATCACAACGTAAGTGCGGATTGCGACGCGGTTGTCTATGAACGCCGTTCTATCCAACAAGGAGGTACACCTGCCCTATTTTCTCCCCCATCGCCGGGACCGCGGCGAGTGCCTATATCCGACGGCCCAAGCCGAGATTCTTGTCTCGCAAGAGACGCTCTCATCGTTCTCTGCCCAAATGTGTGCATTAAGTAAAGGCCATATAGCCTACAGCGAGTTAGCCATTTCATAAAAAGCTTCTTTTTCGTTATTAATACTAATAAATACTTTCAAACTTACAAATAATGTAATTTGCAGTAATTATATTTATTAAAAGATATAAAAAATTAATTATAAAAGACAAAAATTGTAAATGTTATAATATTTATTTACACTTATTTAAAACTAAAAAGATGTGAAAATAAACATCAATTTGTGTCTCAAAAAAAATTATAATATAATATTTAATTTTATTTATAAAAAAACATATAATTTAATATTCAACACAATAACATTTCGTTCATAGACAGTGACAGAGTTGAGCGTAGTAGCGTATATATTATTTATAAAGTTTAAAGTTGGATAGGACCCCATATAAGAAAACACTCCAATTGTATTGCTCCAAATAAAAAAGGCAGGCTAACAACACGTGCAGGGTATAAATTTGAATGCTCTGATCTCAGCCAATCTCACTGATTGCCTAATAGCACTCACATTTCGCTATTGTCTCTAATATGGCGCCATTACCACATTAATCCCTTATGAACAATCGCATTTGGACCCAATGAACGCGGTCCACTGCCTTTTAAGAAGTACGTTTTATTATTTCATTAGCACGATTGGTTTGTGATATGTTAGGTAGGTCGACTTTTTAAGTCTTATCGTACATGGATGGAATCAAAAGTAAAGATTGTAAGCGCATATTGTAAAAATAAGTTTATTAAAAATTTGTGTAAAATCGAGTTTACTTTAAAATTTTAGAATATTTTATTTTTGTCATAATTTTGTACGTAATTCATAAACATTGACATTAAATATTCGATCTAATTTTTAATAATTTTCAGTTAAATAACAAAGAGAATCCATATTTTAATTTTTTTTTTAATTGAAAAACTGTCAGAGCATCTAATATTGTAATGAAAAGGATAATATATTGTAATGAAAGGATATTTACGATATTACGAACATTTGTAAATAGTTGTATGCAAAGTGAGGCGGAAATAAATAAACTGAATTACTTTATCTTCGTTTTAAAAGTGCGACTATTAAAACATCAAGGATAAAACTGTTGGCACAATAAAAGGAGTCCAAAAGGGAGACAGTGTAATGTCCTAAACGGTGGCATATGACGCACGCTGTATACGGCGTCGGATTGTCGCAGATCTAATTCGGAGCGGCCGCGGGCCCCGCGCATGCGACCATGCTTTGTGCATTCGCGACATTCATTTTATCCTTGTTTTTATCATTTAAGGTAATCGTATAAAAAAGCGGCGGTATTCACTGGATGAAGAAATACAGTGTAAACTCCATGTAACGTCCCTCGATTTAACGACAAACTCCCTAAAGCGTCGAAACCAATTGGCTTTAGTTGGTTTAGCTTGTTTTCCATCCACCTTTTCTTCTCTTCATTTAACGACAACTCTTTATAACGCTATAAAATTCACAGTCCCTCCAGTGTCGTAATATAGAGTTTACACTGTACCTCTATTTTAAAATTTTAAAAAATTTTCATAGTAAATTTATAAAGTGCTAACTGTAATGCCAAACGTTTAGCCATTTAAACTGTGAACTTTTTATGGATTATTAACAAACTCTACAACTCAATCATATATCTCTCATCGTTAAATTTATAAGAAAGACTATCGCAGCAGTGTTTTTTTTAAATTTGTTTTACAAATCCGACTATCACGAAAAGCCTTTTTATTCTTCGGGTTTAATATGTTATAGTTTATGTCACATAACGTAGCTTTCTATTAGTAAAATGCAATGAATCCTCTATGGTATTTTTACATACTTGCCAAGCCATGACAGGCAGCCATTATAGCATGCCAATGGTGTATGTTGCGGCTTGGATCAACATGCAAGAGCTTGTTGCCGATTGAGACTAGTGTCGGTATTTGAACACAGATCAAAGGCTGCTCCGGAATACATTACGTACTCCCAAACGTGTAAATGGGTTCAAAGCTTTTGAATCAAGCATGGAGCTTGTAGGATTGGGCTTAGACTTTTCAGAATGTAACCGAGGCATACAAAGCGGATGTGATGACTCTCGTTTGTTGCTATTTTATTTTTGTCGAACTGTGATTGCTCATAACTGCTGATTGCAGACAAAATATTTTTAAAATACAGCTTTTAGATAATATATTAATATAAAACACACTTCTTGCTACATCAAATTACGAATAACAAATTTGTCGAGTACTTTTTTATTATTTTACAGTGGACGACGGAGCAGGTGGGCCTCCTATATGGTAAGAGAACACTACCGCCCATGAACAAGCGCGCAATAATCAGCGCATGGTTGTGCTGCCGGGTTTTTACGCTGCTAAAACGGCATTCTTAAAGACTTTCAATATCCTCACTCACTCTGCAAAAGACAGTATAAGTACCGTTTCACGCTGAGTATTCTGTGAGTCAGTGGTATCACTTCGGAAGAGCCGGCCCAATTAGTGCGTTATATATGCTTCAGCATGGCTCTCCCACGAGTATCTGGAAATAAATTAGTACATATTAATTTGAAGAAGGCCGCTAACGGTGTCACGGTCTATGAACGAAATGTTATCTTGTTCTGAATGCTGAGTGATCTTAGAACGTAAATACAGTATAAAATAAAAGTGTTAACTAATTTTGGTTAACTGTTAAGTATAAAAATACAGTGTTAGAAACTTACGTTAAATTAAATAAAAATTTAATTGAAACAAATGCAAGTTTATTTTTACACCCTGAACTAAGTATTGTTTGAAAAATTTGTATTATTGATATCCATAAATGTTAAAATTCATTTGTTTCCAAAATCTTTAATCATGTAATATTATTTTATTATGACGAATTCGCCTTGGTGGGTAAAGTATGCCTACAATTGGCATGATACTGTTACAGCAACGTGGGTTGGGTGGAAACAGCCGCCGACGCGTAATTCAATTTGGGCCGGATTTGATTGAACACGGCGGGAAGAGCTGAGTGGAATTGCAGTTTCATTTCAAATCATTAATTGATTCATATTTCTCTAGCTCAATGTTTATCAAACTTTTTCAATACCGACCTCTTTAGTGTGTGGTAATACTTTAATAATTTAGTAGTTTTTCAAAGTATTTATTTTGAAAAGTATATTTTAAAAGTTTCTAATGAAAGCAATAGATATGTGGGACTCTGGGTTCCAAGTATTGTTTCATTTTATACTGCGATCGAGGATTAAAATGTTTTAACATACATAAAATTGTTCTTATCGAGAAAAATGTATTAAATAAGAAAAATGGAGCATCTAATATACAAGATATCATTTTAAAATGATTACTTGTATTACTGTAGTGGTATCTTGAGCAGCGTCACACTGTGGAGCAGGAATTGTAAGCATTTGTATATTTGTAACTACTTGTACGTTGTAATCATGTAGAAATGACGCTTATGACTTAATGACGCGGGTTTTTTTATTCTATGGCGGACAAGGGATAAGGGCGGTCAATTCTCACTTTATGTGTCTTCTCACATTGTTTTATGTTGACTATTCCGGGAGACCGTGGTACACTTCAGCCTAGTCGGTCCAAGTAGTGCCCCATGGCTCTCCCACAGGTGAGACAGTATTAGGACACTAGCCCGGCCATTGTCAAGCCTACGAGGCTTCTAATAATCAACAAATCTTTACAACAATTTTATCTCACAATGATATACGGCAATATATGTGTATATCGATTAGCTTTAAAAAGTCACATCATAATTATAATAGGTCCTATAGTGCCACAAACAATCAGACACCTTTTGTCGCGGACAATACAAATTTTATTCTAGAATGTTTGCCTAAATCCCCACAGCGCCACGCTTTTATCAATTCGTAAATTATAAAGTAACAAATTCAGTAGAAGTTCTGAATGTTATATTTCTAACAAGAATAATTTTAATAACCTATAAGAGGCTGTAAAAGTTGTCGCATAATACGAACAAAAGTCCTGTGAAAGCTAATAAAAACTTTGATAATCCAGTAGAACGCAAGAAATTCAAAATGGCGGCTTACTTTTCAAGTTTCGCAGGACAATGGATTAGTTTAAAAGCTTAGGCGAGTTTACGAAGTGTTTGATTAAGTTAACAACGGTTTTACATTTGATTATATATCTTAACGGTAATATCACGGATCACTGGGCCATCAGCAGTCATTCATCATTGTTTTTCTACATTCAACATTCACCTGGCTGGACCATCACGTGCGTCACTGATTGGGCCGGCTCGGCCGAAGTGATACCACTGGCTCCCAGAATACTTAGCGTGAAATGGCACTTGGTTAGGTTAGGTTACTTGTACTTAAAACGGTGCTTCTACTGTATTTTTCTGAGTGAGTGAGGATATCGGAGGCCGCTTCAATTTCGTAAAAAGCTGGCAACACAACTGATGTGCCGGCAGTGTTTTTTTTTATTAAATGCCGCCTGCTTCGTTATCCGCTTTACCATAAAAAAGATACAATGGAATAGAAACTCAGATGATAAAATCTCGCATATTGTGCTAAAAGAAAGTATACTCGGTTTATTGCGTCACCCATCATTAAAACATGTCTAGACTATTGTATAAGCAACGAGATATGCAGACGGAAGAATAAAAATAGTTTATGCCCTTTCGAAGGAGCTGTAAAGCAAGACATAACCAGATCGTATTGACATTTTCATAAAATTATCGGTTAAAAATAACATATAAAAATTATATCTTAGCATTTTTGTGTATGTACTTTATTAGTTTGAAATTTATATTGAAATTGTTTGGCGTGTCCATCTGTAAGATCAGCAAACTTATGGTATATTTCCAAACCAAAACGACTGTAAACCGGCAACATACCGGCATCATAGCGATGTCCATGGACTATAGACCAATCTTTATGAGCTTCCAGTTCATTTGCCTCCCGAATTTTATTTAAAAAATCTGTCTCTCCAGTCTATTGCCAGCAACACATCCGCAGCCTTACTGGGACTAAAAGGTATCGACCTATAATTCTATAAACATCCTTTCGGTAATCATTTATGTCGGGTTTTTAAAGTTATTTCCAAAAGAAGCCTAACTTTTGAGAGCCTCGTAACTAAGTGGCTTAGTAAGTGTAAACTGAAACGAGAGGTATCGGAGTCGAATCCCTGAAAATTATAATTGTCCAGAAATATAATATAACGTGGATTACGTTGAAGCAGATGCTGACGCACTAATTGGGACGGCTCATCGGAAGTGATACGACGGGCTCACAGAATACTTTACATTACATGGTAGTTGTACTTGAAACGGTGCTTCTACTGTGTTTCGCTGAGTGAGTGAGGTTATCGGAGGCGCTTAAAAATGCCTTAAATGATTAAAAAGGCGTAAAAAGCTGACAACACAACCAATGCGCAGACTGTGGCGCGGATATCGAAGGGCGGCGGTATCTCTTACCATATAGAAGACCCGCCGGCGCCGTTCTCCGATATACCATAAAGAAATTAAAAAAACTGTGGTAAACAATAAACCAATACCTAAATAAAGATGCTGATAATTACAATTTCAATCCCTATGAAGATGTCTCTAATAGAAAAAGAAACAATTGCAGAGACACAAGCCTACACGAATCGATATCTTCTGTTCTCGAGGGAACTGCCACGAGTTTGTTTGTCGCGAGCGGCGTTTACGGAAAGTACTTGCTTTATAGCTCGACGCTGCTGCAACCAATGTGCTGTTACAAAGGCTCTATTCATTTCGCTTTCTTTCTCAGTTGAGCAACATTTCGCATCGATGCAGCATCGCGCGTTCTACCAGACCAATGGATGCGATAGTTCTGTTAACACATTTTATTTATTACACTATATTTTAACGAATTCATGTTTATGTTCAATTTCACCATCGAAATTCGAGGCGGAATACAAAGTTTCTTCGTATTCACTTAGATGTTTGTCGTTCCATAACTGAGTGTATTTTAAGGCATTTTGTGCCGCGCACCACCACTGTAGGATCATCTGGCAGCCAATTTCTCAACCAATATGACTTAGGGGCCTTCAAGAAAACGGCGTACATATTCCGTGAAGGCCAGCAACGCACCCGCGGCTCTGCAAGGGGTAGGGGGATCCATGCGTGGAGAACCACTTCCTCGCTTCCAGAACTTCGAGAAAGAGGTCAACTGCCGAATCCAACTCGATTGGTCAGCGTTCGGTAAAGAGAGCGTCTTTATGTCTGACATGCGTCAGTGCCTTAGGACAAACGTCATTTACCAGTGTTGACTTACGGTGCGGAGACGTGCTCTCTCACCAGAGGCCTCATCTCCAAGCTCAGGGTCTCTCAGCGAGCAATGGAAAGGCGTCTTACGGCTGAAATGATGAAGATGATATATTTAAACAAATACAGAATATTTTCTTACTTATATAATAAATGCAAAAGTTGGACGAGACAGATGGGCTTCCTATATGGTAAGAGAACACCGCCGTCCATGGGTAAAAGCGCCGCAGTCCGCGCATTGGTTGTGTTGCCGACTTTTTATGCCACTTAAGCGGCACTTTAAGGGCCTCCGATATCATCACTCCGTACTCATATACTTTAGCATGCCCCTTCCACGGGTAATATTTGCAAAATAATAAAAAAAACTATTTTATTGTGTGGCATTATAATTTTACAAGTACTTATGTATATTTTATGTCGTTGCAGGTATGTTAATGAGGTCCACGAGCCAGTTGTGTAAGTTTTAAAAGGTCAAGATGCAGTTCCACTGCAGTGGATAGAAGGTCAGTTTACTTTAAGATTACATCATAATTGTAACGGACCCAATCTTATATTTAAACCTTTTAATCTAATTCAATTTATATAAGATTATACCAGATATACAAATTAGATTAATGGATCTAGATATCCAACCACCTTCAAAAA
>DWCF01000989.1:0-35548 GCA_018230265.1 Delias oraia
ATAATTTGTTAGTAATAATATAATATTCGTTGAAATTTTCAATATATACAATGATATAACTATACTTTAGTATAAAATAAAAATTATATTTATATTTTAAAGAGTTTACGCTTTTCAAACTTAATGTAAACTAATTTTCTATTTAAATCAAATATTAGGAGTGTGAAGTAACGTTTTACGACCAATCTTCCAAATATATTGCAAAAATGAAATATTAGTCAGTTACGTATTTAAAGAAAGAATATAATTTAAAGTTATTCAAATCAACATTAAGAGACAAAATATATATATAAAAATAATTTTATTTTTCTCGAGCAGAATTTCTTAAACTTTTTACAGTCACGGAGCACTAAGAAAATTTAAAAAGTTATTCAAAAATATTATATAATAAAACCCCACTAAATAGTCAGTCAGTTTTATTGCACAAAACATGATTGGAAGCAGCAATATTTTAAAAGGTTAAACAAGAATAAATTCGAAGGATATTAGACCTCAATGTTAAATATTTAATATGATGAATATATTGAATTTTTACAGAGCTGCTACAACCCCTGGCACTTATGTTAGTCCACGAACCTTTAAGGTATCCGTGGATCCCATTTTAAGAAACCCTGCTCTATGGGATAAGGCTTAAGGAGTTCTCACACAAGATATAAATAGCTTCGATCTTTTAGAGTGATGGCTTTAATACAGACCTTGCTTGTTACGTGCAAACATCTCAAGACGATCATGACGGAAGGCTTTAGGGGTTGATAATTGATGTATTCTTTAACGGATAATACTATAACGGATAGTACTCGCGAAATAGGCGCCTAGACATCGAGTTGCGTAGAAAAACCCGTTCACATAGCCAGTAATAGACAATACATAGAAGACAAAGATGTATGGAAACTTCTGTACAAGCTCCAACTGGGACCTTTTAAACTAGTAAAGCTACTATTCGACTTTAGGTAGTTTCCTCTATGGTAAGAGATTACCTGCGCCCATGAACCTGTGCCACAATTGTTGTTGTTGTTATTGTGCCACAACAGTAAAAGTACTGATTCACCTTGGTATTCTGTGAGCCCGTTGAATAATTTCGGACGAGCAAACCCAGTGCGTCAGCATGGCTCTCCCACCGGTGTGACAGCGTTAAAACGCTCGTCAGACACTGTCAAGCCTTTAAAGAACGAATAAATTATAAAATATATATTTTATTGTTAAATTTCATATTAAAATAACATTGTGACCGATGATAATGATTATTAAAAACAATAGAATCGCTGTAGCTATAAAAAAAAGTTTTGTGGTCGTTCTTAGGATTTTAAAATGACCACTTACAATCCTGATTGTATATTGACGCTTATACCGTCACGAGAGGAATGGTTTATGACAAGGGCGTTACGAGGACTGCAAATTTAACTGCAATGTTTCACGATAAAAGTGAATTATGTCAAGCTTGTTATCGCATTCACATTGTTTCTCATAACAATACTGGACGTTTTCATTTCAATTGGAAAATAATTGTTCATTTTGTGACCTTAAAAAAGTGTTTTGCATACAAATTACATTTTATGCACTACACATTTAGCTAGTATTATAAACGAGAATGTGGATAAGGAAGGTTTGATGATTTCACGCTTACAGCGCTCGCAATGTGACTACATATAGTTATAGCAAATCTAATTTATGTATTTTTATGAAAACGGTGGCAATTGAGGAGGAGGTTCACCAGCGGTCATGCGGTCACCGCCCATGGACAAAAATTAGAGCCTTATTTAAAGCTTTTATTTTGTTAATTTTGAAAATGATAATAAAGACGGCAAATCAGCGTCTTAAAGTATTTTTTGTTTAATTGTGTTCAATAAATACATATAATTAATTAAAATATATAGTACAGTAGTCATAAAAAAACGTATAATAATCTCATAGGCATACCTACTACCCAAGTAATGTCGTCATACAGCCCGAAAGAAATGTATTTGTTAATATAAAATGGTTTATGGATTTAAAGGCCTTAAATTCAGTCTCCTACAGACATATAATCGGGGAAATTACATTGATTTAGAACCGGAGAGCTAGAAAAGGCTATACCGTTTCATATTATCACTCCACGCCGGTAAAACAATTTGCTTACGTAATCAATGGGATAAAGTGCGCATTGGAGATATAGAATTTATTTCAAATGTGACTTAAGAATTCCAAACACGATTTAAAAGCTCTATATTACGAATATACTGATAGTTCTAACTTGAGGACAGTCATTTTGTGTATTTTTTAAATTTAATAGGATTTAAATTGGTGAAAAATTTGTGTCATAAAGATTTATCCTTATAATATTTCTTATCTTATCTTAATAAGAAGACACTTTATTGTACACCAAAACAAACATATACAGATATTGGAAAATTACAAATATGGAAGTCCAATAGGGTGCTTTATCGCTCAAAACGATCTCTTCCAGACAAACTGTGGATGGACTAATAATTAAAAAATGCAGTGGTCCACAAAAAAACAATAATATTTACATCTTACACAACATTATAAATAATCAGTAAAGTAACAAATTATCTGTTTTGCCGCAAAAAGGATTTAAGTCAGAGCTAAATGCTACTTACTAAACGTACGTTGCATTCACTGGTGTTTTTCGAGTTCCTAGAATTTGACACAAAAAATGACATATAAGATCGCAGTCCCAAATTGCTTATCTAGCCGTTGAATCCTTATTTCATCATAAAACCAAATAAAGAATTTCACGTATGTCCTACTAAATTTATCAATAATGCAGCATATATTTATAAAATTATCAATAATTATCAATAATAGATAAAATATAATGGATCTTTAATTAGACAATCCAAAAATGCAATTATAAAATTTTTCACTAAATAGAAATCGGTTTAGAAGGCCGAAACGGATATTTAACATTTTTAACACTTTATTAGATATTAATTTATATTGATTTTGTAAATATGATTCATAATCGCTGTGTCTAATCTCTAAGGTGTAAAGTCAAACGTCACGATAAGTCACCCGGAGTTTAACTTTCTAGTGTGCGTAATCAACTATATCACTTATAACTTTGAGTAAAGGCAAAGATTGGAAAAAACAAAAATTAATTATTTACTAAGATGTTATTAATATACTTTTTATAAAAAATTAAATACAATATTCCACTAATTAATCATTCAGAAGAAACATAGATAAGATCTTGTAGGGACGAGCTACAGACAACACATTTTGCCAAATCTACTATGTTTATATGAAATAATTGAATATCGTTTTGTGAAGGGGTAAAATATTAAACAATTGCGCGGTTACCAAACCATTGCAAAGTGTTTCTAGTATTAGAATTATAATTACATTTCAATGTTTCTCTAATTGACTATAGTGATTGAACGGTATCTTTTCAATTAGATATAATCTTTATGTTACATTAAACAACTTTAATTTATATATTTTTAAAATTTTATAATCTGTTTATTGTTATTACATGATTAATTAACTACATAACATTTTCCATGTAAAGATTTAAGACATAAATAAAACAAAGCAACAGCATTAAGATATACCTTATAATAGTTTCTTGTTCACGATATAGCAATTATAAATGGGGCAAAACATCGGTAGATCATATAAATGATGCTTCAAACGCCGTGTGAATAAATGATTTGAAAAATGACACGATCGAAGAAAACCATATTGGTGTAAATTACCATAAATTCTGTATTCAATTGAATTCAAATAGGTATTTGAATAGTTGTCTTATATGTATTTGTATATTCATTAAAATATTTTTAAGTTTTGTTTTATTTTCATAATCGTGATAAGCATATTTGACATTTCATTTGTAAATTATCTTTATTGAATACTTTTTTATTATTTATAACTTCGCTTATGTTTAATACTGATATACTGTATATGTATATACAGTAACACAGTCTAATTATACAGTCTTTAAGTTTTTATTAACATTATATGCTGTAGACTGACGAGGGAACTTAAAGTTTTTAGTATTTTAAATATTGAATTCGAAAGGTCTCAATAGAAATTGATAATATATAATAGCTGTTTACTATTATTAAAATTTAATGCTAAGAAACGTACTAGTATGTAAACTAAATTTTAAGTTAAACGAGAAAATATATAATGTGTTATAGTAAAGTTTGTTATTTTATATTTATATTAAGTATAAACTGTGAGAAAATAGAAAATTCACATTTCTATGAAATAGATAAATGATTTCTCGTAATGTTATTACTTCTAATTTTTAATAATATTTATTTTTTACGTCACCTTAGTTTAAAACTTAACGAAACTTAAATATATTTTAATATTTTATATACATTACGCTCTAAAATTTAAATATTGACTAATTGTCAATAGATATGTTTTAATTAAGAACAACCTAAGTATACTACTCTTTAACAACAGAACGAAGTGCCAAACTGTATCATAGATAAATCTTCTCGGTCAATGACTTATCATATTAAATTATTATAAATCGATAAAAAATTATTTTCCTTAAAAGTTAATTGCGTCTTCAGATTATATCTGCTAGCACAGCGAATGGTAAGTAAATTTGGAAATCACTGTAGTATGTAAAGTTATATTTCAAACGAATGGTTTATATTTACTTAAGAAGTTTAAGAACGAAGTCAATAATTTAAAAGAGAGACACTTACTAAAAGCGACTGTATAAAGTTGGCTATATAAATAGTGTGACTATATAGGCTACATAGGTGCCCAACCCCGCGGCAGATTTTGACAGACGTCTTCATGCTGGCAGGACTCGAGGTGACCTTCACTTACCTACGAGCCCGTACATGGTCCAAAATTGCCGGGCGCTGTGGGGCGCGCGGCCATTTCTTCCTTCAAAGATATGTCATCACCACGCTACGCCATTCACTGTACGTCACACATATTATACCGGCTATCGACGCGATGAGCGTACGCCCTCACGGCTCCCCATTCACTGAAAGGCCCGGGCCGCGACTGTCTGCGCAGGCTCGGATGCGACGGTACAGGAGAGACCCCTCTGCTCTCCTTTCACGGCTACGCCTCAGAGGTCAGAGGAACAAACGTGTGTCGGGACCATAAATAAGTAAACTCAGAGTTCGCGTTCAATTCTTTTCTTAAGCGATTTAATTGATATTCTCTTTTTATTACGAAGTACGTCTTATGAGATATGCTTTTCATATAATATTTCTTATATTTGTTTTTCCAATTCATCACTCTCAATTATTTATAGATAATAATTAATTAAAATTCGACTACTATGTACATTTATTATGTTATTTTCAATCAAACGAACATTAATAAAAAATAAAAATAAAATAATTAATGAAAAACGTATAAAAATATTGGTTGTAACTTGCAAGTACCTAAATAAAAAAATAGATTTTGTAGTCTCGTAATTCGTATTAGTTACAATAGATGTCAATTATTTTAAAACCTTTTACAAACATTATAAAAAAAGTTCTTTCGTTGTTCGTTTATTTATTTTGTATTTTGGTAAAAGAATATAAACCGATAAATATAAAAATTATGCGTATCATCCGTTTCAATTTAATTTTAAAAAATAATTTTTATTTCCCAGTATAGTTTATTATCAAGCGAGAAAAAATTTAAAGATGTATTATTACACTTACATACTTAAAAGAAAACATTTTTTTACAATTAACTAGGTCATATATAAACTTTTTGTACTTAAATATGGAAATAATATATTAGAAACTATTATTAACACCGCAATTCAAAATATTTTTAAGTTCAAGAATAGACAAGTATTTTAGTGCTAATTACGTATTTACGTGATTATAGATATAGGACTATAGGTAGTTAAGATACATATATATTTTTATAATTAAAATTTCTAGTTTTTCATCTATAATGACTTATATACGTCTTTATTTATAATTTTCATTTTATATTTCATAATCTTTATCTAAATCTGCAATGTACTTACTTTTTAATAATAATTATTGTAGTAGACATGTAATATACAGTAATAAATACACTATTTATATTATTATGAATGGCGTAGACTGCTGAGAACCATATAACTTACAAAATACTACATCTCTGTAAAAAATAGTTCTTGTATGTTATTTATTTATCATAGATTCTCGATCTAAATCAACTCTATCAAAATTCATAACTTATAGTGTACCTAAAAAAACATTACCGTTTTTGTATTTGACATAGTGACATCTACAATTATTAATTATAAACTTGGTTAAGCATTTAGTATTTACAGTTGTGTGCACATAAATTTTTAATATAGTTTATATAAAATCTCAATATTTATAATTGAAAAACATTGTTAAAATATAATGAAATAATATTTAATAGTTTTATCAAAGACAACTCAGTATATATACGTTTATTGCCATAACTTAAATTTTAAATTGTACGTCTAAAGATACTCAACTGGCAACATTTACTTCTTATGTCTTTTTTGATTTGGTTCTTTGCCGTGTCGATTCGGGTAGGTTTTTAAATCTATAAAAATCGTCTATTTTCTTTATTTTTATTACTTAAACTTTCGTTTGTGACTCAAATATTTACTTATAAATGTAAAGCTGTGGCTATTTTAGGAAATATATATATAGTGTATTAAATAAACATGTTTGGTGTTTGACATCCATCATGCACAATTGGTAACCTATCGTCAAACAGTGCTTTAAACGTGTTTGTTTGGATTTCAGCGAAGACTGCCAGTATGAAGTATAATAAACTGGTTACGTCCTCAAGGAGGAAAAACAGGAAGAGGCATTTCAGCGCACCTTCCCATATTAGAAGAGTGCTTATGTCTTCACCTCTGTCCAAAGAACTCCGACAGAAGTTCAATGTAAAATCAATGCCCATCCGTAAAGACGACGAAGTGCAGGTGAATATTATCAAAAGTATTTAATTCATTTTGTTGGTAAAATCAGCTTGTGATATTTACTTGTAAATTAAACGTGTGGTAACATGTTTTGTTTGGTTAAAAATTGTAATTAGACTTCGTGTATATAACCTAATTTATGCAGAACAAAATGATGATGACAAACCATTCTTAGACTACAGATGTTTGTTGTTACTGAATTGGTGGACTTGAGGTTTTCTCTAGTAACCCATGAAGGTTTCAACTAATCTGTGCCATGGTGTACTAATGGCTCTGATTGTTTTGCTAATTTATATGCAATATTATTACACTATTATCACAATTTATTAGTCCTGAATTAATATGAACAAGCAAAAACTATATATAAATATACTTAGATTTATAATATTGATTATAACTAAAATTGACAATGGTAAATAAATCCTGTTGATAATTTAAAAATAGTCACTTTCCTGGTGACAGGTTGTTCGTGGTCACTACAAGGGACAACAAGTTGGAAAAGTTGTGCAAGTATACAGAAAGAAGTTTGTAGTATACATTGAGAGAATTCAGAGGGAAAAAGCCAATGGAGCCAGTGTATATGTTGGCATTCACCCATCAAAGGTTTGTTTCAAATATTTTATACTACACGAATACATATAATTAAATGTTTTGTGATTGTAATTTATTCCTATGATGTATTTTATACAAAGGCATCTTTCTTCGCATCATTGTTAACAATTTTGTGACTGCTGAGCCATTTCCATGGCTCTGAACTTATTGTTCTATTTACTTATTTTTATATGATTAGACATATATTTCAACATTATGTTTCAGTGTGTTATTGTTAAACTAAAAATGAACAAAGATCGCAAATCGATCTTAGATCGCAGAGCAAAGGGTAGATTGGCAGCACTTGGCAAAGATAAAGGCAAATACACTGAAGAAACTGCCACTGCAGTCGAAACCTCGTGAATATAGGCTTAAGCACAATAAAAAATTTAAAACACTTTCTTTTTTATTTATGGAATGGTTGAATTAATATTGTTTTTTAAAATATTTACTCAAATCCAACAGTATTATTAAATTATGTGACCCATTTGCTATCAATGAAAGTCACACTCAGATCTACTAGGGTAATAAGATGATCTTCAACATTCAACTAAATACTTTGTTATAATATTTTTTATATTAATGTTTACCAGATAAACCTTACAAATGCATGGATTATTATGATGCACATTGAAACCTAAAAAGTAAAAAAATTAACCCTTTACCACCTAACGTATTCTTGTAACATCCATCAAACGTTGATTTGACATTCATGGTGACTGCTTGCATATAAGTACTATTAGGAAGGTAAAAAAACTCAAAAATTGCTGTAAATCAAAAGTAATCCTGTTTTTCAATTGTTTTAATAAACTTTTCAAATTAACACTTACTTTTTACTATTGTTAATAAAAGTTGACTTATAAATATTAACAAATTATAGATTTTTTAAATTAAACATCTAAGCAATAATGAGATTTCTTAATAACTTAAACATATGACCTCTTATATAAAACTATCGGCTATCTTTTTGCACTGAAAACACAAATGGATGTTTTTCGGTTCCTTTTTGGTCGCACGTTGATCAAGTTTTTCGTGATTGTAATTTTTCAGAACAGAACTGCCTGCCGACGATGTTCTTGGCTGTTCATCTATTTTGAGAGTCCGGCGAATAGCATATTGTTTAGTCTTTTGTATTTAACGAGTAAGCCTTGGCTAAATATGGTATCCATTTTTGGCGTCGGTCAGGCATATAATTTTCAACCCATATTTATTGTGCTTTTCACCATGTACATTTTGAACCTGCACCTCCCACGGAAACCCACCAACATCTCGTCAATACAAGCGCAACTGCCAATTGAACAAACTCCTTTGCAGTTTTATATCAACTTATCAAACAGCTCAGATATAGGTTCAGCATTATCAACGCTACAGCGTACATCTTGTGCTCGCATCATCAAGTCGAAGGCAAATTAGCAATGTTTCAAACATGTTCTTGCTCATTATACAACGATAAATATCTCTTCCTGTGCCATCTTTGCTGTTATAACACGTGTAATTGTTTGGTTGTCTTTGAAAATTGCGGTATAGTACAATATACCGATAAAAGCTTTTAGTTCTTCTACATCGAGGCCTTGAACACATGTCTGAATTTTATAGGTAGTTTTATCTTTCTAATCTTTTCGTTTGTATGCTTAACAATTACTTCTAACATATCATCAGTAAAAAATAACTGCCATAGATCGATTGGTACTGAATATCTGATCAAAAGTTTCTATCTGAAGTTCCTTTTCAATCATGGCGGTTGGTAAACGATGTTGTGTTGCAATGTAAAGTCGCGAAACTGGGGCTTGAGACGACCAAAGGAACCGTTTTTACCAAAATAGTTCCGGTACCTTGCCAATGGAACATCATTATCAACTGGCAAATTATCGATGTCAACATCAATATCAGAGTTTGATTGACACTCACCAACAATGACGTGGTCTACTGGTACATCTTCAACGTCACTGCAATCTTGATTTGGTATTCCGGCACATCCCTCTGCTCTTCGGCATTTGAATCACATTCTTCTAACCATCTACTTATATTTTGATCACATTGAAACATGATAAATCTAAAAAAAAACAACAACAAAATGTTAACACTAAAATTACGTAACAACCTTTTGTCGGTCACCATGACCGCATACGAAATATATTTACCTGAATCTATTCACTGGATACACGTATTGCTTGGTCGGGCGCGGAGCGAAACTAGATAGGGGTTTGTGGCACGCGTAGGAACAAAAAAATATATCTAATGAAGTCACTGTGACCGAAGCTAGGTGGTTAAGAGTTAAGTATAATGATTGGCACAGTGAATTTGGTATAACGATTGGCAGTTAGTATATCTACCAATGCAGGCACATATCTAGGTGTTCCACCCTGAAAAGACAAAGGCGCCTGACGTACCGGAGGCCGCTTCATGTTTACACGTTCCGGATGATCGAATCACACAAGCTAACAAAGAGCTGATAGCCTCCATAGAGGACAAAAACAAATCAGATGATAGGCATAATATAATTTGAAATGAGTAGATAATGTCTATAGTATGAGTCCGGACACATCTTAAATCAACTGTACTTTTATTTTAAAATGACCTTGACAATATTTATCTCTTATATTCTATATGATTCTGATTGTATAAGAAATGTATCGGAACATTGCAGCAAATATAACGGTTAACAATAGCGGGTAATAAACTGTATAGTTGGGAAAAATTTGCAAAAATATGTGTGGTTGGCTGCACAGTCTGCGATACATGTGTTTCAGAATCTAGATTCTTTATCTGTGCAACGAATTATCGAGATATTAATACATAACCTCAAAAATACCTTAAAAGTTTCAGGTTAATATGATGTTAAAAACTGTAGCTTATAACATAATCAATTAAAATATATAACTGTATAAGAACAAATATAGAACTTACAATGGAATCAAGTGTATCAGCATTTACAGTCTACAATTCTAATAAACCTAAAGTCAAAAAATCAAAAAAAAAGAAGAGAACCCAGCACGTATCGGTTAAAGTAAAAGACAAACGAAATATTATTGACAATGTAATGAAACAAGTTGGCACAAAAGTTATGAAAAAAGAGACAAAAAAGAAACAAATAGGAAAAATTAAAAGATTCAAAGAACAGAAAAGAAAATTATTAGATACAAAAACAGAAATACTATCTATATCTGATAGTGAAGATATTCCTGTACTTGTACCTTGTCCAGACAATCTTTACAAAAATGGCTCAGAAGTGCATGATGATTGTTCAAATTTATCTAATACAAGTGTTGAATTTACTCCAGTTCAAACAGACAGTTCTTTAGAAGCTATTAAAATATTTAAATGGATGATAGCTCCTTATAATGTTGAAGAATTCTTTAAACATATTTGGGAGAAAAAACCTTTACACATCTCAAGAGGAAAACCTTTATATTACAAAGAATTGTTATCTACATCTGATATAGATGCAATGTTAAGATCTGAAAATATACAATTCACAAAAAATATTGATATAACTTCATATGTTGATGGTAAAAGAGAAACGCACAACCCAGAAGGACGAGCTCACCCTCATTTAGTATGGGATTTTTACTTAAATGGTTGTAGCATAAGATTGTTGAATCCCCAAACATATATTTCACGCCTTCATGTTTTAAATGCAACTCTACAAGAATTTTTCCACTCGTTTGTTGGTGCAAATGCATATTTAACTCCTCCAGAAAGTCAAGGATTTGCACCACATTATGATGACATTGAAGCTTTCATACTACAAACTGAAGGGAAGAAACTTTGGCGTATATATAAGCCTAGGCAAGATGATGAAGTTCTGCCACGAATCTCTTCAAAAAATTTTAAAGATGATGAGATTGGTGAACCAATTATGGAGGTTACTTTAGAAGCTGGTGATATGTTTTATTTCCCTAGAGGATACATCCACCAGGGAATTACTCTTGAAGGAGAACATTCTCTTCATGTTACAATTAGTATGTTCCAGAAACATTCTTGGGCAGATTTATTAGAGAAAATGTTACCAGCAGCATTACAACTTGCTATTAATGACAATGTAGAATTTAGAGGTGGACTGCCATTTGATATTTATGAAAATTTTGGTCTAGTGCATTCTGATAGCATAACACCTCCTAAAACTGAAATTAAAAACTTAATTTTTAGTTTATTTGATAAAATAAAACAACATCTGCCAATAGATGAAGCTGTTGATCAAATGGCTAAGAATTATCAACGAGATGCATTACCCCCTGTTATAACAGACTTGGAGAAAAATGTAACAGTCTATGGGGATAATGATGTTATGATTGATGGTAAAAAAGTGTTAAATAGAGTGGAAATCAGCCTGGATACTAAAATAAGGCTTCTTAGAAAAAACATAATAAGAATGGTAGCAGAAGAAAGTATCAAATTATATTACTATGCTGAAAACTCATTAGAGTATCATGGTAGTGAACTTTCATTTTTAGAAATAGATGATGATATGGCTCCTGGCATTGAAACACTCATAACTTCATACCCAGAATATGTTACGGTGGAAAATCTTGATTTGCAAAAGGATACAGACAAGCTTATGATTGCCGATGCCCTATGGAGTAGAGGGTTAATAATGACTGAATATCCCTTAGAAAATATAGATGATGAATAAACATTATTTCATAATAATTTAATTTATTACTTATTTCCATAAATTTGGTTCCTACTCCTAGTTGTATATTTTTTAGATGTCATGAAATACTACAGATAAGGTTTAAAGTTGTCTTTATTTTAATATATATATATGAACTCTACAAATCTAAACAAGTCTTACATCTTCACGTTTAAATATTAGACCTATAGATCAACAATCTAATTAAATATTTTTTGTTACATGTTTTACTTAAGGCAATCATAATTATGTTTTAAACAACGATGGTGTAATTTAACTGGTCTATTAATGAAAGTCTAATATTGAATAAAACAAAGATTGGCAATACAAAATTTATTATTAAAAATGTATGTGTAATTGAGCACCTCACTCATTTGTATATCATATTTTTGAATGTTACATTTAGGCAAGTTTTTATAGAAATAAATTCTAGTATATATAGAAAGATAGGTATATATCACTTATGAAATAACTAATATTGCTAAAAAAATAAAACCAAGAACTAGAATCTAGATTTCTTGAGTTGACATTAAAAGATAATTAAAATTTTAAGTGTTCTGGCTCTAAAATAAGAAACACAATCTTTAAATGATATGCCTGCACATCAAATTACTTTGACATAATGTAAGTTCTCTTATTAATTAATACATTCTTTTGTAACATGATAATTCACTGTGACATTAAATATTATGCATAGCATATTGGCTTTATACTGTATTTAATATGAATATCATTTACCACTACTTCTCATTAAAGGACTTATTATTATAGTACAACTTATATTGTAGTTCTTAGTTGTTAATTTTCTAAATTATAAGTTTACATTTTGTCATTTTACATGCCTATTGGACTGAACTACCATCTTTAGTTTACTTTTCATATAAATTTGACATTATTTCAGATTCATGATTTTGTTCTTCTATGTTGGCTTTAGATGCACATTTAAAAAGTTTTTTAACTTCATTATTCAATCCCTCACGATTTCTAGCTATTTCAATAGCATAAAATTGAACTCGTGGTACTAAAATTGTGTTTGATTCTGAATAATCTCCTTTTGTATCTGCTCTCATCAGTGTACCAAAACTGTAGTCTTCAACAATAGCTTTAAATTTTTCACAATAAGCACGCCATTTAGCTTTATTAACATTATTTTTTATTTCATTTTCCTTTACATAAGCCACATTTAGATCTGGAAAATCTTGTCTAAAATGTGTATAAATGAGATCATCATGAGGAGTTAATTTTAACCATCGTGTATCCACTGAACATAAAACCTGCCAAAAGAGAAGCATATTTTAGTCATCAAAATCAATTACAATAGAAACGAAATCTACGATATAGAGGGGTTACGTTAAAATAAATATCGCTGTGTTCCATTGCCCTTGTGGCCCATAAATGTTCCAGTGTTTCATCGTTAACAAACTCTTCAGCCGGTCTGGTAAGAACGTCCTGAAACAATTTATATTGCAGTAATAATTGCTTATTTTTATAAAGTCTTAATATGACAATGATATATAAAATTTACCATTACAGGATGTTTGAGTTATATCAATAATATAAAGTAATATTTACTGCAAGTTTACAAAATTCAACTATTTATTTTTAATATTTTTTTAATTCGAAATTAAAATTTTAGGTTAAAGACGCACAGATATTAGTCTATGTGACTATTTTTGTATATCTATATGAAATTTCAAATCACACATCACAGAGCATATTTTATAAAATAATAGAATAACTGTCGTTTCATAATACATAATTGCTGCGTTAGTTTTTGATCCACTCTAAGAGTATTGATTTAATTTGACAAAATATACAAATAATAATATTGTTGAAGAAGTAGACTTACTTATATTATACACTACATATACGGAATATACGGAGTGAAATGTTTATTTATTTTGCAAAGTAGTAGAATAAACACAATATCTAGCTGTGATATGATATCTGCACAATATAGTAGGTGGATGCTCTAACCGCTGAGATGAATCATGATGATGATGATCTAGCTGTGATATGATATCTGCATAATATTGTAGTTGGATGCTCTAACCGCTGAGCTAGCGAGCCGCATAAGATAGTAAGTAAAATAGTTTCTTTAATGTTTGAAAACACTATTTATTTTAGTATGCATAAGTTTAAAACAGTCATTTTATTTCACAAGAAGTTATCACAAACGGAATTTGGGTTCAACTTTCTACATAGAAAGTCTGCCCACATACGAGGCTTTTAAAAAATATGTTAAAAATTCATTTTAATTATTATATTTTGAAGAGTTTTACCGACTTTTAATTTTTTCTAAATTATCTCGTTTATTGTGTTTTAGGTGATGCAACCAAGTAAATGTCATCTGTGGTAAAATGTTAACTATATACACTTTGGAATTAACAAGCAATATGAAATGGTAGAATGAGACAGCGAAAGCACATGGTAGTAAAAGTAATGTAATAGAACGAGACAAAATATTTTCTAACAGTACAGATTAAATCACGACATTTTTGCAATTTGATTGGAAATCATAAGAAGGTGGCGCGTGCGTAATGTGCCGACGCCATCTCTACTGTGTGTAATACTTGTTGAAAATCTAGACTTTGGGTTTGTTTTAAATGTACTAATTTGTATTCACAAGTTTGTAATATGAATTACCGTGTTTTTATGTTACAATTAATATTCGTGAAAAGTGACTAACGATTGTTAAATGAATCGACGCTGACGGCGGGCATCGGTGTTGCGGAAGTTCTTAAATGTAGCAACGCATAATTTCAAAGCTATTTCCATTTCAACTATCCCTCGTTATGATATAATTATAGTGCCTATATTTTCAATGTAGTGTTGACAAATATAATTATAGCATACAATATTGGTCTTAGGTATAGACTATATTGATAAAAAGCGGGCAATCGCTTTGGCGTTCTTACGCGCGTACCTCGTATACATAGACAACCGTTTGTGATATGTATGAGTTATTGTTTTGGGTCAAAGACATTTTAGTGTGTTAGCCTGTGTCGGCTATACAGTGAAATCGTGGTATTTAATGTTTGTGACTATTGACGGTGGCATAGTAAAAGTTATATATTGAAATGAACTCTGCATTAAAGCCAGTACTTGCTCAGCCAGGGGTACCCCAACCGGGGGGTAGCCCCGCAAAAGGTAACGTAGCTAACGCTAATCACACAGTCGGCTTACCTCAGGGTGCGCAAAATTCTCTTCATCTTGGCCCAAATAGTCTTGTAGGTCAGAATTTGACCCACCATATTCCTAATCCTCCACCGGTGCCCGCCCATGCAGTACCATCAATGGCACCTATTTCAGCGAATATGGCCCAAATGGCGCAAAATATGAGTCATCATGGGAATCTATCTCATACCACCAACTCTGTAGCACCAGCTAATGTTGTGGCAAGTCCCATTAAAAATGCGACTACAAGTGCTCCAGCTCCACTGAGTCTAGTGCAAGACAAACCAGCTACTACACAACCTCTCGCCTTAACAAGAACCCCAGAAAAGAAAGAAGCAATAGAATCTACAACTCAAGCAAATGGTGCCATAGAATGTCCTAAACCTGGAAGTAATGCACCTGCACTATTAAAACCTCAAAATCCTGAAACAAAAGATAAAACTGATATAGCCAAAACATCACCCAGTACACCTAAGCCACCTGAGAAATCATCAATTGTTCAGATAATACCTCAAAAAGTAGAGACATCTAATGTTGGGAGCCCAACAGAAGGTCTTGCTCAACCTAAAGTCGCCACAGCTAATGAAGCACCAGAGAAATCTCCTTCAAAACAAACAGATATAAAGTCTGCGCAAACTGCAGATGTTGCACCAATGCAGAGCGACAGTAAACCAGCACCAGAATCTGCAAATGAAAGTCAATCTACCAAACCATCGCCACAGAAAGAAACAATACCAACTGAAAGTTCAAAGCCAGAGCCAGCTAAATCAGATGAAAATGGGGGAGGGCAAGAAAAGCTACAAAATGTTGAAAATATTGAGCAAAATGATAATAATGAGTCATCTAAACCAGAAGAAAATAAAATTTTAAAAGAAGATAAACTTGAAGAAATTTCTAAAACTTCAGTAAAAACTGAAACTAAAGTAGTTGCTAAGTCAACACTAAAGTTGGCTACAGTTACTCCTCCTATGAGGAAAAGAAGACAAGTGTCAGAAAAATCTGAAACATCATCAGCTAAAAAACATATTGATGATGCCTCTGATACAAAGTCTAAGAGAAATCGAACTAAGGTAAAAGTTTGAAGAATGTATTAATTAAAAACGCATTGTTACAAAATCTTTATCTTTTTATGATTGTTTCAACAAAAATTTCAGGTTCAACTATATCAGTCTCCTACTCCAGAAATTGCAATGGCAACAAAATTGTCTGCATCGGCTGGAAGATCAACGCCGACTAAGCAAACTGATGACAAACTTATTGTGTTTTATAAGTAAGTGCCCATATTTAAGGAATTTTATATATCACATTGTTTCTATTAATAATCATTCAAAATCAATTTAAAGTAAATATATGACTATTTGGATTGTAGGAAGATTGCAAAGGGTTGCCAAAATGCAATACCATACAACTATATATAACAGTTATTATATTATTTGTTTGTAGAATAAGTAATCAGTTAAATGTTTTATGGTATTTTATATTATGTTTAGAAACGAATACTTGGCGGTTCGAAATGCAGAAGGAGGATTTTATGTATGTCAAGCTCTTCAGAATGTTTACCGTACTACTCGAAAAATAAAAATTAGATGGCTCTCACAAGATAAGGCCGATCCTACGGGAGAAACATATAAGCCAGATTTTTATGATGTCACTGGTAAGTTTTATAAACAAATTAAAAGTAAGACAAATCAAACACCATTAGCTTACCATTAATACAAGATTATAGAGAATTGATGGAAACATAGGCAGTAATAAAGTATTCCTCTTTATAATATTAGTGTAGATAATATATAATAATTATGATAGTGGTATTTTCTAGAGATATATTAAATCTATATAAATTGTTTTTTCTATGAATGACAATCTAATAATAAGCAATATATAAGAGTATATAAGTGACCCATTTATTTCATAGTATTAGATTTACAAATGATTTCACCATATCTATAGGGCAACAATTGTGTCTGGTAGGTGGCAACTTGTTATATGCTGGCTATCTAAATACAATAGATAGCCAGCATATGTAATTGAATTTTATAGATATGGAGTGCGTACTAACGACACTATCGCTAACGCGGTCCGCGACTGGAGGCGGCGCGTGGTTGCTTCGACCGGCCGAACAAGCGCGTGCGACTTCCATCCTCCAGAGAGCACTAAAGGCGGAACAAAGCGGTGACAACATTCACCTTACAGAGGAACACCCCGATGGACGTGAGTTATTACTATATTAAAAACGTTGTTACATAAACAATAATTTTATTACAATCTTGAGTTTGAGACATAATTACCATTCTTTCTATATAAATTTGCATGCAACATTAGACACATGCCGCTATTCTTATCAACTTTAAAGATCACTCGTCAAATAATAATTGGTTTGGTTTCAGCCATTTTTCATATTTTCTAAGAACATATAAAAACACATCGTGTCGTCATATTAGCGATTCAGTCATTAAAATGAAATACTGTAATAATTGTTCTAACAAAACATTATATGTAATTTTTATAGCTAAAATTTTATAGTACCTTTAAAAATGTAACGTGTAAATTTGTTTTGATGCTATTCTATTTCATTTTTGTGTGACACTTGTGTACTTATTAGTTGTTCACTGTTTTGACTATTTTCTTAATGAATTCATTTTATGTGCCTCGATTTTTTTTGTATAAATAGATTTTAATAATTTCACTATTCATTTATTATACTAACCTTTAACAGTCATTATATTCTACATGTCCATTTAAATCATTTAACCTGGTATTTCAGTTGTAGCAAACAAGTTATCATTTTATTTTAAATATTTGTTCTATTATAAAATTAAAAATATTTTTGTAGTTGTACAAGATGTGCACTAGTTCATCAAGGTGTTCAATTCTTGAGACTATCTATTCAAATATAAAAATCTGATACTCATTTCATAATGAAACAAGCGGTTTTATATCTTAGTCTACTGTTACACAGTCTCTATCCTAAAGATATTTGTTTCAAAAGTTATTCGTTTTCTTTCTAATTAAAATGTATCTGACGATATATGTTTGCCACAACCTACGTTCGCTGCACTAACGATATCTAATTCAACGGTGGCTGTTAAAGGAAAATAGTGGAATAATAAAATCTGTTTGTCAGTGGATCTCTCGCTGTACACAGACGAGTCGCAACTCGAGAAGAAATCGAGAAAACGGACCAACTCAAAGTCCTCGCCTAGGTCTAAAGAGGATAATGATAGTGCGGTAAGTTTATTTTCTTTAATAGTTCAATTTATTTGTAGTTTATTAGTTTACATATTCGCCTTTAAATTGTGTAATATAACGTGAAAACTAAATAAATAAATAATAATAAAGTACTTCAAGATGTACTATCGTTTTATTTGTTTAGAGTATTGCCAATTAAGCTCAAGATCGCAACAGGTGGGCGTCTTTGGGGGAGGCCTATGTCCGGCAGTGGACTTGAATAGGATGACGATGATGATGATTATGTTAGCCAATTACATCGTATTGTCAAATTTGTTGTTGAAATGATAAAATTGTGTTTCAGAAGGAAGAGGCGGCCCCAAGTAAAAAAGCCCGGTCGACTCCAAAGCGCAGTCCGCGATCTGCGAAAAAGAGAAAGACCCCAAAGTCGGGAAAAAGTACCGGAAAAGCAATATCATCAGGTAGTACGCCCAGTGTGGCGGTCACAAGCAAGGTAGGCATAGTACGGCGGATTTATAGACATGTACGTACCGCTCTCACCTCACTTACATACATTATTGATTGGATGGGGTTGCCACTTTAATACATTCGTCGAGGTTTCCAAACATCACAGACAACACTCTAAACATTATTTATTTAATAAGTTCTAATATTATCTGGTGAAAATGAGATTCTGAAGTTAAAGTGTTAAAGTGGTGAGCCTTTGTGTGTATGTGTGTCTGTGCCGGCCCCGTACGGTTTGTATGTGCGATACGCTGGGCTACATCTGTTTAGAAAACTGGGGTATTTATGTGACAATGTCTTTGAAATCGTATTATATGGCTGGTGTTTCTTGTATGTATGTGTATTATATTTTGAATAATAGAGGGAAAAGTGATGATCGGTTGAAATAACGTACTTAGTTCTAAACAGACGTCGGCGCAGAGTTGTAGCTCTAAGAAAGATAAATTGATGCAACTCGCATGTCATAGTTAGAACGTGGTTAAATTTACGTCAGTATTATTTCGATTGGGTCAAGGTATTATTTGTTTTGATTTATTTCCACATATTCATACATTTGCATTACATTCATATTGTGATCGCACTAAAATTTTTCGTATTGTGAAAAAAACTTGTTGCAAAGTATTATTTATATAAACACCAAAGAACAAAAAGCAATACGTAATAATAGAAATCGGCAAACTATGAACAAACTTTTTTTTAACTATAAAACTTTATTTTGTCGTATTGAGCTATATTATTAAGGATAGAAGTAGATAATTATTAGCTTATACATGGTCATACATCGTGCATTCGCTTGCTTTCAGAGTGAAATTTGATGTTTCATTTTCAAAAATTTCTTCATCTCTTAAACATTTTTGTTTGAGCATGGACAATTGCACGTACTTTCGTTTAATTTTTATTCCAGAATCGTTTTCCAATGTTTAATGTCTTCACAATTAACTGTATGTTACATTACACTTGAGCGAAACCCATTAACTATCGTTAATTAATGTGTTTAATTGTGATTTTGGGATTATTTTACAAATGAGCTTGATAAAGTGAAGTATGTATGTAGGTATCTTGGTTCTCTAGTCTTTTTTTGGAATTTTTAAATATTTTTATTAATTTTCTATAAATCTAAAAAGCGTTAAAGGATACAGTGTTAAACCATTTATAATATAGTGAAATCAATAATGGTTTTTTTGTATACCTACGTTAAGTAAGTGTTCTATTGCCTAAAAATAACTGTCCAAAATGCAAAAATATTAAAGCTCATTTTAAATAATCTCCTACTAAATATACTAATTATTTACACCTAGTGTATTTAGTTTAACTACTAAACGGAGTTTTGTGGCATACAATCTGTGGGAAGATAATTAAACAACGCTCGAAATAACACCATTCTGTACAGACGGCAACTGCCGTGACGGAGAAAGCATCAGACAAGAAGAGTTCTGTTAAAAAGACTCCGTCGAGGCCGGCCAAGAGTTCATCGGCCAAAGCCACTTCGGCCAAAACGACGCCAGTCAAGAGTGACTCGCCGATTACGCGCAAAGGGCGGAGGGCGGCCAAAGGTAAACAGTTTATTTTATAGGTTATCTATCAGTTTCCTTGTATCGGCTGTAAGGGGCCGTCCATTAATCACGCGAGTCTTGAGAGGGGAGGGGGGACTTTGACAAAAATCACGAAATATCACAAGTGAGACGAATCTAGTAAGGTATCACGTGTATTTATTTTTTGTCAATCGAATTGTAATTTTAAATAGGTATGCTTTATTAATTAATAAAACTTCGTGATCTTAATAACGCGCGACTTGCAAACGAAAAATTAAATTTTAAGATTCTTTGTAGATGTTAAAAATACACGTGATGTTGGATGGGGGCAGCCTAAAATCTCACTACTTATTACCAAAGGGGAAAGAGGTCAAAAAGATCACGTGATTAATGGACGACCCCTAAGGTGTTGAAATGTGTTTTATGAATTTGTCAGAACATTATTGTTATTGCGGGAACGGGTAGTAGCAACTTTGCTTTAAGAAGATAGCAAATCTCACTGTAGTTAAGAATCCATAGTTAACCATGTTCCATATACAATGTAAGAAAATGTACTTTATTAATACTAGTATAATCTTAGCACAAGCAAATAAATGTATAAACCGAGAAACCTATTTTTGTTATGAATCTTTTTCAATTATAAAACGAAGACTATTTGTTTTTACTTGAATTACAATTATGTAGTAAGATTGTAAAGCAAAGTTGATACTGGAATAATTGTGTTTTGTTGTGTTATATTACGCGCGTAAACACACTAGTTTCGCAATAGGAGAAATAATTGAATGAAACAATGTAGTTTTTGGGCCTTAGTTTAGCTTTATGAAATACAAATTAGCCTTTTATGTTCGCAATATTGTGAATGCCGAATAAATGTAGTCAAATTCCAGCGCAAGTTACTGTCCAACGACTCGAACGAATTGATTCTGCTTGATTAACGTATGTGAGGCATTCGCAATCTAAGTCGGTGGTTAGAACTCAAAATTGAATTTTTTTCGAAAATAAAATAATTATTGACCAAACTTATCGATTTTTATAAAACTATTTTTTTCACCACCGGGTTAGATTACTAGAGTTTATATGGAAGTGACGCTTCGTAGTTAGAAGTGTTCCAAGCTAATTGTGCGCTTATTGTAAAAATATATATTCTGCTTGAGATTGTTAATTCAAAGGAAATACATCAGTATGCTCGGAATATATGTTACTTGTGTGAGTGGTAATTTGCATCGCGAAATTTTGGCTTAGAACATGTAAGTTAGTTCTAAGCTAAAAAATACATATAAGGTGTTCGACCGGTTCCGCGGTAGATTGTTCTGTGCGCTGCTCTTGGATTTCTTATTGTGATTCGTTTTTCGGAAGTAGATTCCGTTAATTGCTATTCAGATGTATTGCGCCACGAGAGAGGCATTTTATATTTAATTTAAGCTCAGATGGACACTGCAATATCTACCCCAGTGTGTATTAAGTTATTCTCTTTATGGCCAATATTTTAATTGCTTTTATTTTAATTACCTTTTTTTCTAATGTCGGATATACGAGAACACCTTATATAATTTTGTAAACATTTCAGAAACAAAAAGCTCACCAATAGTACCCACTCCTTCCACATCGACGGGTAAAACCACTCGCACACCACGGAAACCACCTTCCAAGAAATAATACACACAAACCTAATGTAAGCTAGCGGTTTTGTCAAATTCAGTGTTACGACTTGGCAAACTTATTTGAATCGGCTAGAGTAACTAATAAAAAAGCCATTCTACATTATAGTTGGTTTTGTAATGCAGGGTACTATACTCGTAAAATAGAATTTCTTGATTCTTTCGGTCACCCTGACAATTGTAAGAACAATTAAGCCGCAATTTGTTTGTATCATTACATATCTATAGGTGTTGGGTATATCGTTGGTTGGTTGGTATATCGGGAAATAAATGATTGATTTTTCGTTTACGTTTAAAATTTTTAATTAATTTTAACACTTTTATTTTGTTTTAAATTTCTTTATATGTTCGAGACACACTTGTGCGTTTAATTAGAAAACAGTTCTCAAAGTAGTATTCGTATTTTGCCAAGTTGTAAAGAAAATGTGCCTATTGTTAATTAGTTTGGTAACTAAGATGATTTTAAGTCAAATGTAAGGGTCGGTTAAAACTGCCGTTATACATACAGCTATATACATAAGGTTTGCTCAAAACATTCTGAGCTTCAGGCCTACTAGGTGTAGTAAGTTTTAGTTTTTTCGATACATTTTGAAAACAATGATTCAGCTAAAGTAAATTTTTTCCAAAGAAATTTTTAGCATAAAGAGATATAGTAATACCATACTAGTTTTCAATTAAACATTCCATTTGACAAAACCGTAAGTGGAATTTCTATGAGTTGGCATAATTTCGTTGCTAATAGCTATGTATTGAAATTTGTTCGTATCTATTCGGTCATTGAAAGGCATATGTTGATTTTTCTTTGACGATATTTTTGTCGACAGATATAAATGAACAAAAGTTTTTCTTATATATTACACAATTTAAAACCAACATGCGATTGGATTTGATTTTACATTATATTATTATGTAAGTTTTATATATTAAAGACAAAATGAAGCAATACTATAATAAAATGTCAATTCACACTCACGCACAGTTCCGTTATGTTACAGATAATATTAACTGCACATATTCTACTACACAAGATGCGCTATAGGTTTATAGGCAATTGTCGAGATAAATATTTTAAAATGTTCAAAGGAATTAACTGTAATCAGAAATATTACATTGTTTATGTTCGTCAGTTTTGAACGTTCTCAAGTATAACATGGATTTGGTTGATGTACATCTAACTCTTACAAATCAATCTCTCAAATTGTAAACATTTTCTTTTTTATCTCTGTTACTGTGGCCTCCAGATCTGATTGATTTTTTTTACCTTTTAATTTACATTATATATGCTTTTATACGCATAATTTACTACCTTGAGTTATTCTGAGGGGTCAAGCCTCCTTAAGTTTGACTGAGTAGAATGAATTACATTTATTGTGTAGGATAAAAACACATCTTAGTAACGTATGGCTATGACAGTTGTCCATAAACTTTTGAATAAAATCGCCTTGACTAGTAGAGTATATAGAGTTTTATAATTTTCAGGCTGTGTTTTGTTACAAGTTACATAAACATTGCATGTACGATTTGATTCACTAAAATTTTATCACAACTTTAATAGTTTTTATTTAATATTTATATTTTAATGTTTGTAGGTTTTTATATATGACGTACGTAATAAAATGTTGTACATAAAATAAAAGAATTAATAAATCAAAAAGATATCATATTTTAATAACGCTGATTGAAAGAGTGGCTCTATTTGCAGTAAGCTAGTAAAATCAATTAAACTGAATATGGTCACTCTGTTTCTTGGCGAAGCGTTATATATTGAGATATTTTTATCTCAAGTGTTAAGCAATAGGTAAGATAGGTGTAATTCTAAACTTTTTAAAATATGCAATCGACGCAAAAATGTATATCAGTACAAAATATCGATATATTTTAAAATTCAGGCATGAACATTAAGCTATCACACGAGTTTGATTGAAAGTTTTAATCTGGACCAAACTTAAATTTAAAATGTGTAAGACTTGTTGCCAAAAGTTTGAACGCGTCGCCGCCTTTGACATTTTACATGAAACTACAACTTTTCATAGCTTCCTACATGACATATCTTTAGCGCTGAATTCATTTGTGATGGCTCATGTTGATGTTTCCAACGACGTAATTGTGGGAGTATTATAAGAACCGGCCGCAACTAAGTGCTTGTGAAACCTTTATCGTTTAATGACAAATGTGTTTAATCTCTTAAGTGGCACAATATTGTTATGTACTAACTACCTTCTTTGTTTCGATGTATGGGTGACGTTATTGTTACGAGCTCAGAGTGCGCGTGTGTTTGAATTAAATCTAGATACCTAAGTATAGATCGTATAATTTTAAGGGTAAAATTAGACTATAAATTATCGCGTGTGTATTTTCTGTTTTTTTAGAATGACTGGTCCTCTGGTAAAATAGATGTATGAAGATTAGCGTTTTATACAAAAATTAAAGATATCAGTCAAATATTAATATTGTAACAGAAAGTCCGCAAATTTATATGCATTAAAAATAAATATTAATTTTAAGAAACAAGTAGTTTCATTTTTATATAACATTGAAAAAAGCTACTTCCGATTGTGTGTGATTATTATTGCTAAATGGCGGTAAAACGTTTGATTAATTATTTTTTTTATATCAATCATACCTGATATCACCGAAAAAAACCCGTTTAAATCAAATATTTGTTCACGTACGTATCTACCTAAGTGAAATCTGTTACGCCAAGCCGGAAGGAATGTGACATTTTTCTTAGTAGACCGGTTGTCTACCAAGAAGTTGAATGTTTCGACCAAAACTTTTTTGTTGGCATAAATGCTTTATCTGTCTGAAAGCTGTCCACGGTAAAGTTAATGAAATAAATTGGGATGGTACCCTATTAGCATCGATCCTAGACATCTAAAAACTCGAGAAAAAAATAATTTGTTTTTCTGAGAACCATATCGTGAACTGTAAAGGTGTAAAATATATGTCAATAAGTTGTAAATAAAATCTGTTTATATGGATCTTTATTTTAATAATCTCTATTTAAAATACATACATTTCCTTAATATATTATATATCAAACATTAATTTTTCAGTGTGGAAACAGTATTCTATGAATTTCCACAGATTGTTATTTTATTATACATATTGTTTACATATTAAAAAACATCCGTTCATGATACAACCTCCAACACAAAACTATGATATTAGATTTTTAATACATAATTTTAATATAATGCGTTTAAACTACTGCGATAGATTTTTTAAGCTCATACAGAACCTGTTTTAAGTTATAACCTGATAAACTTGTAGACAAAAGTCACCCAAATATTTACGTCAAAAATGTCTTGAAAATTGTCATCCTAAAAGGGTAGATATGCGAACATTTTGTGTAAGTTCGTAAAATGTGTAAAGACTCATTAGGATTTTAAAAATTTGTGTCCTTTTTTAATTTAAAGAAATTTTTGTCATTCCATTAATCAACATATACATATTTTGATTTATATTCATTACTATTCTATATTCTACGATATTAATGTGTAAATAGTAGTCATTACATTTGCCAAAAGATACTCTACTTTCATTTACGTCTAAATTTGTCTATAAATATAGTGAATCTAGATACGTTAAATTTTTTGCGCTTTTTACCACGTTAACAATACCATCTATAAAATAATATTTTAATCTACTTATTTGTTAAATTAAAAGTCTATTAAATTGTTACAAAAGTAAAAAGAGATCCTACAGTCTAATTATAAGATGAGCTCAGATTAGACCGTTACACATTAAAAAAAGTTATCAGAGCGTTAGAAAACTAAATTTGGGGTCACATCGGTCATAACACTAATAGAAGACGATACGTTATTTTTTACATATCTTTTTTTCTTGGATGCTCGCAGCGTCTTACAAAATAAAATGAAAACGACTTGAGTAGAAATCAATGATACCTTGTGTCATATCCGGAGACAAGCCAAAAAAGTTTTACATTACTAGAAATAAAAATAGGCAATGGTCTTTTGAAAAATTACTGCACTCTCATTTCTCTAGCGTGGACGGGCGTGGTGTCCTCGGGGCTGGGGCTGTCATCCAAATGGGGTCTGATGTGGACAACAGATCGGCGCTGGTCATGATGGTTGTAATCATCTCGCATCATCAAACCACCTACTCCGTAACCTGGACAGATCCCTGAACCGCTGAGACGCATTTTCTCGGGGTCTTCTTCCAGCTTCATCGAAGAGAACACGCTGCTTATATTCAGTTGCGGAATGTCGTAAAATACAGTCAGCGTCAGCATAAGATACGTCAGTCCGAGTAGCAGGTAGCCTGAATTAAAATAATATGAACGTTTATCGTTGGAAAGGTAAGGTACGTACTTTTATTAAGAGTCATGAGGCTTATACAATTAAAAAAAGCTTGAAATATAACATTTCACTATCAAACATTGTTGTGAATAAACCTTTGATATTTTAATAAAAGATCACCTCAATGTTTGTAGTTCTACAGCAGAGCGTTTTATACGGCATTTTATGTTGTGTACCAACACTGTGGAATCAGCCTCTTGCAGAGGTAAGTATTTCCAAACCTATTGAGACTTTAAAAAAAAGAGCGACCCTATCCACTAAAAGCCATTAACGCATCCGCGGCCCTGCCAGAGCAAGGGGAGGTAACCATGAGCGGAGGATCGCTTCTCCCAGGTGAGTCTCCTACTCGTCTGCCACCATTTCCGTAAAAAACGAAGTGTTAAATAATTACAAATATATTGTTAAGAGCACTCTCAATTGTCCATATGTTAAAATAAATTGAAACAAATTTAACTTACATGTAGTAGCAACTTTATACAAAGGCCTGTATGCTTGTCCTGGGGCATCACCAGGAATATAATCCCCTAAACCGATGGTGGTTATTGAGATAAAACAGTAATAGAACGAGTCCAAGTAATCCCAGTCCGGTTCCAAAACAGAAAATATGGTAGCGGGTATGACCAGGAAAAATACCACCAATATCAGAACTAGAAAAAACATTTTTTATTCAAATACATATCTATTAATGATTCATTTGCGTACAGCGAATAGAGGGATGTCTAAACTTTGACGTTTCAAAGTCAACGAAATTACCATTTTACAAAACTATGTTCAATCATTTATAAGGTGTTCTTTATGATATATATTTTAGTAGTTTCATTAAATATACTAAGTACATCGTTAAGAACGAGAAAATAATGTCTAATCTGGTTTTATTATAGTACAAATGATTACAAATGCATTCTAAGCAAGACTTGTAAGCATTATCTTACCTATAATGCTAAGGTGCACGAGTCGAATCGCGAATGGACGGTAGAGATGTCCTAGTGAGCTGTTCAGAGCTCTAAGGAGAGCAGTTGCAGGGAGCAGAAGACGTTCGACCAACGCTGATATCAGCACCAGCGTTAGAGGAATACCCAGAAGTGCGTATATGATGCAAAACAGCTTGCCTGGCTTTGTCAGCGGCGTCACGTGTCCGTACCCTGAGAAACACGTGCGTTACTCAACCGGTTGACTATATAATACAAATTGAAATAAAAATATATGAGTACAACTACAAACAAGGATGAAGAAAATAATTTATCAGACATTTTTAATAACTAAGTGAGTCATACGTGGTAGTGAACAGTTTTTGGGTCTGTAGCTTCGCTATTAACACTTTAACCGAGTCCATTTTAGTAAAGTAATATGTATTAAATTAAATATATTCATTTACATTAGTTTTTACATACCTAAAGCAGGTTATGTTAAATTTAGTTTAGCACAAGGTGTAATTAACAGACTTAATTATATTTACAAAAAAATTATGACATAATAATCATCAATATTATGTATTTATAAAAAAACTAACATGTTTATTGAATATCAAGTATTATTTTGAAATGAATATCAAATCCCGTCTCTAAGTAAATGTTAAAAGTTTTTAAAATTACTAAAAATAGGAAATGGCGATTTCAATTAGGTAGGTACATACGTCTAAAATGTACCTTCCCCATTTCATTTGAGTTATTAACGAAGATATCAAATATTATACGGCGATCTAGCTTAATTAAAGGAATTTTGAATCGTGTTGCCTAGACAGATATAATTTATCGAAGATTCATGTTATTTGAATGGTAATTTTTTTTTAGGTTAGAAATATTCTTACCGATTGTGGTTACGACAGTAGAGGCAAAGAATAAAGATTGGCCAAAAGTCCAGTTCGGTCCTTGCGTGACGTTTTTCGAAGCTGACACGCCCTGACTGCTGGAACTGATTACGATTTCCAATAATGTTTCTAAATCGGCGTCTGTAAAAAAGGTTTGAAACTTTACGTGGTTGGTTGGGTTTGGTTATCATAAACATATTTTAATAAAATACTTTTTTATAGTATAGCGGACAACGGAGCAGCTGGGTCGCCTATATGCTAAGAGAACACCACCACCCATTAACAACCGCACAACACTCTGCGCATTGGTTGTGTTGCGGGCTTTTTACGGCGCTCAAGCGGCACTCCTCATGCACGCTGCGATACACAGTACAAGTACCGTTTCACTCTAAGTATTCTGTGAGGCATTGGTATCACTTCGGACGAGCCGGCCCAATTAGTGCGTCAGGATATGCTTCAACATGGCTCTCTCACGGGTGATTTTTATTAATTTGAAGTTTAGAATATCGCATCCATGTATTCTGCCTAATGTTGGGTTTAATTATGTAGCCACTAGCGAGCGTGATGAAAGTAATTTTATCAAATAGCTAATAAATAAAGCAACCTTTTTCAGTGAAGTTTCGTTTTACCATCGATTTTTATGTTATTTTTACCGTGGAGAGCCATGCTGAAGCATATGCTGACACACTTATTAAGACGGCTCGTCCGAAGTGATACAATGGAATCACAGAATGCTCAGCGGGAATCGGAAATGTACTGTTTCGCTGAGAAAGGAGGATATCGGAGGTCCTTAAACTTATGTTGCTTAAGCTGGCAACACAACCAAAGGGACTGTGGCGCGGTTGTCCATGGGCAGCGGTGTTCTCTTCCCATATAGGAGATCCATCTGCTCCGTTGTCAACTTTACCATAAGAAATATGACAACGGTGATACCGTAGTTCGTAATTTATTTCAGCGTTTTTATTGACGCAAACTAATGTCGTATTTACACAACAGTGTAGAGTTATCAGAGAAGAGAATTTAATGAGAGAATCCATTTCATATGCAGTAAGTGTAAATAAGATACCGTCATCTAATTTCTTCTCATTACCATTTGATTTTCCTCGCATCTTCTCCATACGACTCTTGAAAAACTATTGAAGATCACATGACGTGTGTGTGCATTATTCATAAGTCGCTCTCGTTCGCTCTTAATGGATTTTGATGCAACGCAATATCGTTGCGAGTAATTGCATTTTCAAGACCTGAGATTACGCGGCGTTAGAATAGAATTTGATATTTACTCCAATTTTTTTTTCTAAAATGTGGTGCTTTGTAATGCCTTGTAACAAATAGCCTTATTCAATTTCGATAAAAAGGTCTTAATACAGCCTACAATTGATGTGAAAAAAGCGTATCTTAAGGAATATTTTCGCAGAGATATTTCCAAATCAATACGAATTAGGTACTTTCAAAAAAAGAGCTTCATCACAGAATACTTAGCGTGAAACGGTACCTGTACTGTGTTAATAAATGCCGCTTAAGCGGCGTAAAAAGCCTGCAACATAACCAATGCATGGACTGTGGCGTGGTTGGTTATATCTTGGTCTAATTTTATTAGATATATGCTTAATTTATTGTATACACCAGTTAATTTATCTAATAAGAAGTTGGTGCGATGAAAGAAATTGACTAAGTTTGCTACCCTCCATATACATATAGTATAATTAATTTTGTACCAATAAAGTAATTTGTAACATATATTTTCAAGACTTGTGAAATACTACATATCACAGGCTGTATTAAAATTTAAAACTACTACGCCTTTATGAATTGTAGGTATACAATTATTTATCAATCTATACAATCATAAGCAATTTCAATTTCAAAGCAGTTAATTTTCATTGAACTATTGGTATATTTACTTAAATTGTCTATTTCAATAGATTCCGATCTATTAGCCAGGCTGCCCGAACGGCAGGCATACCTAAAGTAATGCCACGGACTTTTTCTACCCTTTACATTGTGATTGAACAAAGGCACAAATATTAAACTATTTTATAACAATGTTGATTCCAGGATACTTCAATGTTTACAAAAATATCATATAAATGAATAAAAACTGATTTATATATAAGTATATTTGGGTGACGTCTATGTATTAACGTCTATAACACTAGAAACTTGCTTCTTGTTTGGTCTCAAAATAGATCGAAGCAATGTCTCATTTACTATTAAAATATCTAAGCGGCTTTCAGTCGGTAGGAGGTAGCTACACACCTTAATTGAATCGGACCGTTTTGGTTCATTAAAATTTAAGGAGCGAAAGAATCTGTTCCAAAAATATCTTAAATTGACGAAATGTAAATGTTTGTTTTACCAATGGTTGTTGGAATGAAATATATGTAAATAAAATATATTTAGTAGCATTTTGAATTCTCATACTATAAAAAAAATGATATTTAATCAATACATCCACTTAACGATATAAGTAGATTTCTATATGACGGAAAATTATGTTTCCACGCAGTGAATTTGGAGAAGCTAATAGAATCTCGATTGATTCCAAAGTATGAATGTAGGTTACATGACGTATCTAAACAGGAAATAAATCGATTATTATTATATAATAGGGCTTATTATTCTTTTATCAGATAATAATAGTTACAATAGCTTATAAACAAACAAACTATTGAAAAATTTACCATAAAATAAGATTCTTGTTGGTTCTTATCGTAGATGTATACCTTCCGAATAATTTATTCGGAAGGTATACATCTAGCTTTACTAATAATTGTTCCTAAATCAATTTGCAAAAGTGCCACTTATGGGTCTATTTGAATAAATGATTATTTGAATATGAAAAAAAAATAGAATGGATTATAGAATATTTGATACCAATGACGAAATATTGATTATTATTTGTAGCTTCAACCAAAATATAAAATCGTGTGAATAATTTAGATCAGTTGACTCTGGGTCCATTAAATAAATAACTTAAATATATGATTTACTTTCTAGGTTGTCTGGGGTAACAAAAAGCAGTTTGTTGTTTAATTGCCTACGTCTATAATAAAGTTTAGAAAGCTTTTGTGGCAGGTCAGGTAACATTTCATTGGACCGTTACAATATCTTTTTGTCACATAAAATAAACTAAGTCTACTAACTCTTCTAATAAATAAAATGTCTATGTCACAATGTTAGTGACCGTATTTTTCCGAATCGGTTTTACCAATGTTTATATGCGTATTCAGTAAGTTTGAGAATCGGCTACTATATATTTTTATATATATTTTCCATACCTGTAATTGATAAGGGTTGTTCACCCTTAATTTTTTTTTGGAGATAAGTTTTTTTTAGACTTTTTATAATTTTTACCCTTCTACAGTCAACCCTTATTTGTTAATAGATGACGATAATATATGAGACAAAACAACGTTTGCCGAGGTTAGTTTGTTTATGATATAATATTGTTTCTTTATAAACTTGTTTCACTAATTTGTAACCTAATATTGTGTTTGCTGTGTGTGTCCAAGCAAATAAGGATACACCTATGATATTTGAAAAGTTATTATCATTAAGTAGCAGCTCGATTCAGGAAAAATATATTATTGATAGCTGAGTCATAGTTCAATCGGTTATTTTACAAAGGAATCTTGACTGTAATAAATGGAATGATAACCCTTTAAGTGGGGCTTCAATCTCATATAATATAATAATGAACCTCGTAGATATTTACGACAGGGGTTCTCAATAAAAAAGTTCTAAATGAAACACGGCAAATTACTTCTAAATAAAGTTTCATTTCAAACAGTAGCGCTTTCAAATGATTGGAAAAGAACTCGACTGAGTTTTTTTAACGTTCACCGATTATCTAACGCTTGTAATTAAAACGTTGTTCTGTAATATCAATAACGAGCATCGTAGCTTAATAGTTTTACAAGTCCAGACAATTATAAATAAATTTATTAAAAACCTATAATTTAATTTATAATTTATTCGGTCTCTGGTAGGGCTTGAGTCTTAATACTGTTGCAGGCGTGGGAAAGACATGCTAAAGCAAATGCTAACGCACCAATTGGGCCGGCTCGTCCGAAGTGATACCACGGCCTCACAGAATACTCAACGTGAAATAGTAATTGTACTTAAAACGGTACTTCTACTGTTTCGCTGAGTGAGGATATCGGAGGCCGTTAAAAAATGCCTCTTAAGTGCCGTAAAAAGCCGACAACACAACCAATGCGCGGACTGTGGTGCGGTTGTTCATGGGCGGCGGTATTCTCTCGCTGTAGGGTCTCCACCCTACTGCTCCGTTGTGCGCTATAACATAAAACAATAATAAAGATATTTTTTGTGTGTATCAAACAAATTCCTATGAAACCTAGCAAATTAGACATTTATCCAGCAAGCAATCCCTTTCATTTCAGTTCTCTCCTAAATCGTATTTAAGGATTCTCTTATTGGATATATTATATTATTCGAGACTCGGGTCTAAATCTAGTAAGAGTTTTCTTCTTATATCAAGCATTTACTTGAATAAAATGTTACCCGTAACTTTCTTTTAGCTTCCAAGGGAAAGCTTGTAAGGATTAGTTACATTGGTTATTTTTTCAGAAAGTATATAATTTTGAAAACCCTTTCTCTTTACGTTAACTAATAAATTAACTTTCAATCTGTTACTGAATAATAAATGTATTAAAAATTACGACTTAACATTTAATAATATATTACTCAGATTTGGGCGCGCTCACAAATAGCCCTTATTCTTAATTTAAAATATATAGTATGATGTTGTAACTAATTGTATATGGATAAAAATATTTGTATAGACAAAGGACAGTAAATGAGATCTTAATTTCCAAAAATATAATGCTAAAGATTATTCGATGGAAATTATCCTGAATATGATATTAAGAATGAATGCATAATATAAGTAAACCCTGTTGACGAAGTTATGACCTCAATAAGATACTTTACCGTTACGTCAATTCAATGCAAGATCACAGATTGATAAACTTAAGATATCGTAATTAGTTTACTGTCATTTATATTAATTGCAAATGAATTGTGACGTTTTGACTTAATGATTTGTTATGATAAAGAGCCATCAATTTTTTTTATTGTATAGCCGACTCCTCCTCTCCTATATGATAAGAGAACACCGCCGCTCATAGACAACCGCGCCACAATCCTCGCATTGGTTGTGTTGCGGGCTTTTTACGCCCTTTTCAGCGGCATTTTTAAGGACCTCCAATATCCTCACTTACTTTGCGAAACACAATACAAGTTCCACTTCACGCTGGGTATTCTGTGAGGACGTGGTATCACTTCGGATGAGCCGGCCCAATTAGTGCGTTAGCATGGCTTTCCCACGGGTGCGACGGTATTAATACACTCGCCCGGCCACTGTCAAGCCTTTCCAGAAACCGAACAAAATTATAAATTAAATTATAATTTATAATTGTTCGGGCCGGGATTTAAACCCGATACCTCTCGCTTCATGGTAGACTTATTTAACCACTTAGCTACGAAGCTAAGTGGTTAAATAATATATATAGATAATAATAAAGAGCATCGTGGCTGTCAAGGATTAAGTGTATTAATAGTAAGAGATTTCAAAAAAATAATAGCTGTATTTTTGATTACTTAAAACTTATTAATACCTTGGAAGTTTATTAATTTTATATGATAATATGTTAAGAAAAAAATTATTGGATGTAATTAATTAGTCAAGGATTTTAGACCTAGAATTTAATATTAAACTTAAATATAATATTATAGAATGCTCGCGCTAGTTTCGCTCATTTTAAGAGGTCAGCAGACCACTTTAACAAAGCACATTTCCACAATAACTATAATTATGGTCCAGATTGCGAGGGGTCAAGCTGCATACAATTTTGTGCAACTATAAACATAATATATTTTCCTTCTTCTAGAAATTAAGAGAAATTATTTGAAATTTACAGGCTAGACAACTGTTTACATCTTTCTTTATCACTTAAATGTTAAAGCAACAAAAGAATTCAAATAATAAACTGTATTGTGTAATAATCTGTGCTCAAATGCTACTTAACCGTTGAATGAAAACAATTTTAAAAAAAATCTTCAATTTCTCTCCAATGAGGGGTAATCTATCGAAAAATAACGTTTTGACAAGGGTCTCTGATTTCGACACACCTAACTTCCAAACTAAATTTTCGGAAAGTTCTTTCATTCTTTAGATTTTTGTTACGGCAACGGACTCAAACACTCAGCGAAACACAGTAGAAGAACCGTTTCAAATACAACTACCATTCAACAACACGCTGAGTATTCTGTCAGCCCGTTGTATCACTTCGGACGAACCGGCTTAATTACAGTGGCCGCATATGCTTCAGCATGGTTCACCCACACGTGCAACAAATGGTTTAAGTCACATCGTTTTTAATTAGAACTTATTTGAACTGAAGATAGCGCGTTAAAAACTGGTTTAATAAAATAACCTTGGCTGTACTAGAGGACAGAGGTATTAACATTAAGTAATTTTAAATGAGCAGATAAACATTTAAAACAATCTAATTATACAAATATATATTTATTTATAGTTATAATTGTCTGGCAATTCAACGTTTTATTTAATGATATTATAAGTTTAAAATATTGTTTTTTCGAAAGCGGGATTATTAATCATTTATAAATTTGAAAGACCCTATAGTATTTTCCAGTTTGTAAGAATATAATCTACACCGAATTATGTGGAAAAGTACACTTTATAAAGCAGAAGCTGCCTACTAACTTCATACTTAGTTATTATAAAGAACATTCCAATTAAAAAAAACTTATCTAACTTAAAAGATATCAGAGCTATCGCTATCAGTCATATAAGAAAACATACCTATACAGTTAACATGATAATATGTTTATTTTCAAATGTTATTAGGTATAATTAACATATAATCAATCATAATTGTCTACAATTTATTATAAATTATGTCTTATTCAGTTATTTTGTTTAGTTATTATGATTTAAATATGAAAATAAATTCCAACGTTAGATTTTATATAATATAGATTTAAAAAAAATATTATAACATTCAATATACTCTTTAAATTGAGCATATAACATTCGTGATATTCATCATCATCAGCCAATCTAAATCCACTGCTGGACATAGGCCTCCCCCAAAGACGCCCACCTGCTGCGATCTTGAGCGATCTGGATCCAGAGGTTGCCCGCGACCTTCGTTAGATCGTCTTTCCATCGTGTGGCGGGACGTCCCACTCTGCGTTTTCCGGTGCGCGGTCGCCA